>CM074738.1:55232079-55534951 GCA_037367245.1 Phrynocephalus guinanensis
CAGGTGCAAGGGAGGCGTGTGCATGCTTGCAAGCAGTCCGGGCAGGCAGCGGTGGTGGATCCAGCACTGTCGCTTGCCCGGGCTGCTGGAAGGCTTTTTAAAAAAAGGTGTGCTTTCCCTCCCAACCCGTTCAGGGCCTGACTCAACTCTCCTCCCCCTCCAGCCTCCTCCTCCTCCTCTTTTCCCCCTCCTCCCTTCCAGCCCCCTTGCTGCTGCCGTCACTGCCACACATGGCTCTCACCTCTACCATGTTTGCCACGCAGCTGGGGCAGGTCAAGCCAGCAGTGGGGCAATCACATCACTGCCATGGTGCAAGGAGTAGGAAATGGCTCAGAAGGGGAGGAGGAGGAGGAGGAGGAGCATCACTTTCCTGGTTCGTAGTATTTATATGATGTCTATATGCAATATATTAGGTTTAAATCATTTCCATAACATTTGCACCTAGAATATAAACAAATACTGCTCATTCACAGACTGCTTACTTGAAAAAGATAGGTCAAACAGCAGTCTGAATTAAAGGGTTATGAATTCACTGCACCTTCATGAAATCTGAGCAATAAATAAGTAATACCTGTTTCTATATGCTTGTTTTTGGGAACCAACCTCCCTCCCTCCCTTTTTCTGAAGTTTATCCTTTAACTGTTTCTAAAAAAATCATTAGTAGACCTTTGCAGTACATTGCACACTTTGTCAAAAGGAATATTTGGGGAGCAATTCATAAACAAAACAGCATGTTTTTCACAGCCTTAATTTCAGTCAATTGGTACTGATTTTCAGTTGTGTTCAAGCTAGTTGTGTGAATGTCAATACCATATGGAGAACTGAGCACAAATCAAGATCCTTTAGTGGTACAAAATAGGTGTGGGAAAACTTTTTCATCTAGGCCTAAGGGCAGACTTTGAATTTGGGAAAAGCCACTGCACTTGCATGCCAGCACTAGATTGGGTTTAGGGTACTGACTGGGTCAAAAGTAAAATACACTACAGTATTACTAGTTTGCCCTGGTGGCAAAGCTTCCAGGTGGACACAGACTCTTTGGTATGCAAACCAGAGCTCCTTTCCATGCACACCTTCAAGAACTTGAAGGAGTGTACCCAGATTGAACAGCATGTGGCTCTGGCTCATTGTATATCAGCATGAACTAATGTCAGCACGCAAGCAAACTATCTGTCATGGTGGCCAGCCATATGCCAAAAAGGAGATATGGATAGACTCTGGGTATGGGGGCATTGTAGGGTGGGCTGAATCTTGTGTCTAAGCTGGCGAAGAGGATACAGGCGTGTCAACTCACATTTGCCAAGCTGCTGTTGCTTGGCAGCTGTGAATTAGCCTAATGAACTTGAGCTGAGTAGAAGGGAAGTGACTTACATGCAACGTTCAGAGCGATCATTCTGTATACACTTGACAGAGAAGAGGGACACAAAATAAAACAAAAACCACACAACACACGGTTCAGTACAATTTTGTTCTGAGCAAATCCTTTTTTAAAAATTGCCCAGAGCGTAGGAGTTTAAATCCACTCATCTCTGCCTAGTGAGATATTTGTCTTCTCAGATGATACTCACTGACAGCATGCCTGGAAGCTTGAACATTTACATAGCTGCTCAGCGTTGCAAAATCAGTGCAAGAGAATATCTCTTTCCTCCGCTAAGAAATGAAAAACATCTGACACTTGGAAACCCCCATGAACATGATTTGAATGTCATTAGGGGCTGTGTTGTTACATGTCTTCTTTTACAGCTCTTAAGTTCATAACCCAGCCACAATACTTGTGTTATGTTTTCTTTAGAAAGTTCAGAATAGACACCCCTCAGGCTCTTAATTTGCATGGAATCCCAAGTGAGCCAGCAACAGCAGGAGGGGGGGGAGTGAAGTGCAGAGAAGTGACAGAAATTCTTCAAATAAGCTTTCAGTTGATTTGAAAAATGGACAGCCCATTTCAAACATCTAAACTAAAAACATATTGCACTGTCGCTTTTTCCAGGCTGTGCGGGAAGCCCCTTCCCTTCCCTGCTGGGACCTGCACACAAAGCCTGGAACATCTGGCTGTTATCTCTTGAGTGGCACCGCAAAGAGATGTTTTTCATAAAAACAAGTTGGAAAACTTAGTGTTTGCCAATGATGTGAAAGAGAGGGAGAGGGAGGCGTAAAACTGGAGCAATAACAGGATAAAGAGATGGGGCTTGGGAGGGCATTTAAAGAGTATCCTTACCTGGCACAGCAGGCCTTGAATTCCTATCCATCAACTGAATATGGAAAACATTAACACTTTTGCAGAACACAAGAAACAAGAAGTTTTTCAAGCAAATAGGAGGCAATTGGGAGCAAGAGAGAAATGTGTGGTCTTCTGTTTCTTCAATTGTTAGATGCTCCGATTTAACCCAGACACACGTATGCCATTAATTACCGAACAATTAACATTTCAATACACAAATTTGTGCAAAAACCTTATCTTCAAAGTGTGTCTTATATAGTAGGAGATAAGCAAATATTTACGACCAATTTATTGGGCAGCATGGGCAACTGGGGAATTCAGGCTATACGCTTCTCCCCCTCCCACTTCATTGTCATGACAGCTTTCTAAGCATGAGGTAGTTTAGGCTGAGGGAATGTAATTGCTTGAAGCCCACCTCACTATTAGAAGGAAAAATAATAGAAGTCAAATAAACTGTTTCTCATATTTCAAACATCCACGAACTTTTAATGTAATTTAGCACTCCATTTCATGAATGTGGTATATGGTGGTTCTGTATCTATGAGTAGAAATGCCAGAAAACCATCAAATCCTGTTGCACAATATTATGCTTGTGTTGCCTGAGGGGGAAAGGATGCCAAGCTTTACATAGCAAAGGGCATCTTGAATGCTGACAATGCCATTCACAAATGGCAGCAGTCAACATGGATACCCTTTTGTGCACCATGCCATTCACAATGGGACACCAAACAAGGGGAAACAAGGGGAAACTCCAGATGTTGACTCCTTGTTTCATTAGTTAACAGCTTCTCACCTAAACACAAAGAAGCAATTTTTCTGCTGGAAGCACAAGCACTATATCCCCTATCAACTGGAGGCTTTTTAAAATAGAAATTTAAGTATGCATACACCACACACAAATTCCAATAGAAGCATCCTTCATGTGAAATTACCCAATGCTAGAGGATCCTAGAAAATGAGTACATTTCTATACCATGGTTACTAGTTGCAATTGTCTCAATAAAGGAATCTACACATTTAGTTTGATTGTCCTGAGCAGAAGACACTGGAAAGAGACTATATTGTGGGTGTGGGTGTGGGGAGTACGGAAAGAGAACAACCCAACCTGAAAAGCTCTTGTTTTGAAAGATCTGAGTACAGCTCTTAATGATAGGACATTTGTGAGGTTATTCATGCATGTAGTCATCATATACCAGAAGTGACTTTGTGGCATATAACTTTTTTTACAAAACAATTGTATAGTGACAAGACAAGTGTATAGTTGAGACTCTGACAGGATATAGGCATCAAAGCTTGAAGCTCTACTAACATCAAATAAGATTATTCCCAGCTACAAAGCAAAAACAACAACAACAACAACAACAACAACAACAACAACAACAACAACAACAACAACAACAAGTCATTTCACAGCATAAATGAGTGACTTCTTAATATTTGTTTTCTCTTATTTTTAAAATATCTCTTAAAATGTTTTTATAATCAGACACATGACACCTTTGCAAGCAGGAAATTTTGTTTGCCAAGACAGGAGGTAAAATTCAGTTGGGTTCTAACTGAAAAGTTCAAACATTCAGATAATTAGAGAGCTAGAGTTGTTTTATTCTTTGAAAAGCAGCCTGGTTTCAGAAATTCTAAGAAAATGTTTACTGAAAGCATTCAGGGCTGGGACAAACAAAATTGTTCTTTTCATTTGTAATGCAGAAACACTCTGAATATGCATTTAAAATTTGCATGCAGATTCCTTGGAGATACATGGCAAAATATCCCCATTTCTGGAGTATTGTCACTTGATTGGTTTTTGAAACCAACTCCATTGTTTTATTCATTCCATTATTCCACAATAGCTATGACCTTTTTGACCTGCAATTCTTTTAATTCTCCTTTACCTATTGATACATTGTATCATCTTTGTGGCATGCTGGTTTCACACATGCTCAGTGTATAAAAATTTACTTTTTTCTATTTGAAAAGCCTCTTTTGAGGATGAATATTTCAGCCTCCACAGCCTGGATTGTTTCCAAATTAAAAAGGCAAATGGGATCAACCATTGTTTTTCAAGATAAGCAAGATTTGTCTTCTCAATTTATATATAAGCTATTTTGAATCTGGAGATATTTAGGGTCAACTATTTCTTAATGTAGGGACAAAACATGTTTCCTTAAAAAACAACCACCTCAAAACCCGTTTCTCCCAAATTCCCCAAATCTGGCACAAAGGAAGAGCAAATGATTGGCATATTTGGTGTTGATCATAAGCCTGCTTTAAAGGTTTTCTTTTGTTTTTTGTTTGGCCTTTGCCTCATTTTTAGAATTACCTTATAGAATGTTGATTTGTTTTGCCTATATAATATCACTGCTGTATCACTTAGTGATGACTAAAATGGCACCATTTATGTATAAGCAGAAGGTATCAGCAGGCCACAGAAGACTTCAAGGTTTTCAGCAGACAATGTTTCAAGGTAAAAACAATTCAAATGGAGATAGCGATGATTCTAAAGAAGAAATCTAAAGTCTACCCAGAGTCTACATCATGATTGGCTGACAGCTGGAAGAATCAGGAACCAACCAGGAGTCACCATAGATATAATATACAGTAAGCCCCCCCCCATATCTGTGGGGGATCAGTTCTGGGACCCCCTGCAGATACTGAAATCTGTGGATAAGAACAAACACTCTTATCCAGGGGTGATATTGGCAACAGTGATGGTGGGGTGCCAGGAAAAGCCACCAGCCCTTCCAATGGGTAGAGTGGCAGACTAGTTGTCATGGGTGCGCTGCTGCACTGCTTGGTCTGCGGCACTCCCCAGTGAAGCTAAAATGGCTGGGAATGGCTGGGTCTCCTCTTGTACCAATGTGAGGGAGGAGGCTTGATGAGACATCAGTTACTGCCCCTGGGAGGCAGAGCTCTCAGGGGAAAGCACCCACCATTCACTCCTAATGCCTGCCTCCCCCCTCCACTCCCCCCTCCCCTAATCAGGCACAACACAAAACCTCTATGTTGCACCTGAAGCCTGGACAGGCAATAAAGAAGACCCCTCACTTCAGCCACAGAATGGGAGCTAAGCCTCCCCTTCCCCTGGTCTTCCCTCACGCCATCCCTAAAGCCACCAGGGACTTCTCCGCCTCTTCAGCAGCCAGGCCCATAACATGGGCTGGCCCCGCCTTCCTCTTCATAAGGCTCCCTCTGTCCCATCGCAGGAAGTGCCACCATGGGAAGTTCAAATGGCCAGAGGTGCACCTCCTTGGCCTATAGGCAGGCAGACAGTTCTGACCTCACTATTTGGATTTGCAAACTTTATTGTAATTGCTGGTGGTGCTATTATTTATATGTTATCCTGTCTTGTAGATGATGACTCCAGTTGCGTTGTGTAACATTCTGCCCACCAAACTGAACTGGTACAATTCTGGCTTGTGCCGTACTTCATCTGTATTTTTTCTATTCACTCATTGTGGATGTTTAAGTTCCTGCTTTACTTTGAATCTTTGATTGAAGGTGCATACAAGTAGAGGTCATTTACAAAGTCCTTGCTGCCAATATTGTTCATACTGTTGCCTTTGTTTGGTATTCAGCTACAGAGTAAGACATTGTTTTTGCAAGAAAATTGGATGATGGTGACATTAGCCGACTGCTGGAGGGCTTAAATTAGAATGCTGGAAGTTTCAACTAGTGATTGCAATTTCATTCAAGTGACTTTTTATGGTCACCCATTTCCCTTACTTGAAGACATGTGAAGCCTCTGAACTCATTTCTGTATATGAAGTATGATTTTTTTCAAAACAGCAGAATCACCACAAATCCCATCTCTGTGTTTATGTGTTCTAAAACACTGCGTGTGCTTGTTCTTATTCTTGTTCAAGTGTACAAAAAAGATTGCAAACATTACTGGCTGATTAATTTCTCATTGGATCTAAGTCCTAGCTAGTGCTATCCTGTTAAGAATTTAAGCTGTGTGCTAGGAAATCTCTCAGTAGTAAAGCTGCTTGTGTCAGGAACAATTGAAGCAGCCTCTCGTTTTGTCTCTTCCTCTGTGTAACAGATGGGTATCTGGCACAGTCATACATTTGAGATGTAGGTATTCTTGATGGTAGTCCCCATAGCTCCAACTGTGGAAGCAGTTTGCCATATCAGCAAAGCCACTGGGCAATTTTCATCTTCATCAGGGATGTGCCTTTTGTAGAGTTCATGGGTCTTAATGGCCATTTATGACCAAATCACTATCTCCATTCAAGACCAAGCCACTAACTGGCATCAATGTAAGGATAGCTTCATATCATTTCTGGGGGGGAATGCATCCCACACCTTGCTATCAACTACCATATATAAATGCATAGGGAGCAGGGAAGTCTGGGCATATACAGTTTTGATCTACTGACCCCATGATAAGGTATGATTTAAATCCTAAACTACCTTGCTGGATTGATATGAGGATTACGGATATTTCTTGTGCAGTATGAAGAATGCTATACAATGCTACACAATTAAGTTAATATTATTTTTTTAATTTTAATTAATACAATCAAATAACCTGTATGCTTCTGGTACATGATCTTCCTGTGGATTTTTGTGTTTGGGCAGGGGACATAATAATATGGATATCAGATGTTATAATAAAATTAGTTCTTTTATACTCTTAGTCTTATTGATCTATTTTGTTGAACCTAGTTGTTCATACAAGACTGTACTGTGATGACTTAAATATTTTTTATCCCCAGAGTGCTAGTTTTCCTTTGATCTTTTTTGTAATCTGGTTTTAGCTGTTCTGTTTACATCTGTCTTTACAGCATAATTCATGCTGGCTTTAATATGGGCTATTGTTTTAATCATGTTTTCAATTAAAGCAGTCTTTTTTTTTTAAAAAAAAGGTACAGATATCATCCCCAAGTATTGTATGTGAAGAGAGCCAGCATGGTATAGTGGATGCATGTTCAACAAGACCCAGAAGAACTTGATCTTGGCCCCTAGACTCTGGAAGAAAATTCCATCAGAAATATGTCAGAGTGTGATGGCGAAGGGGGTAGTAAGGGGGGATGGCAGCTCAGGTCAGTGGTGTTCCTACATTCCTCATGGTCTGGCTCACCTTTTCCTCCTCCACCTCCTCCACCTCCTCCTTCTCCTCCTCCTCCTCCCGGTCGCCTCTGCCATGTTGAGATGGCACCCAGATGTTGGTAGCCAACATCTTTTGTGAGTTTTAGCATTTTGTGTGTACCATATGTGCTCTATGGAACCCCAGAATGAATCATCCGAGTTTCTATTATTTCTTATGGGGAAATTTGCTTTTATATACAAGTGCCTTGGTTTACAAGTATGTTTCTGGAATGGATTGTGGTCGTAAAGCAAGGTATTACTTTAAATCATTTTGACCGCTGGCACTGATGTTATCAAGATCAAGACTGCCTTTTGCTATGTATAGCATGACATCTTTTTTCCTACTGGCAGTGGGGGCCCAATACTGTGCAGTAATATTGGGTTATTTCCTGGCATTTTTGAAGGGTGAATATAGGAGTAGAGATGGGCACGACTTGAAAAAATTTTTTCTCGAGTTGTCGTTAGTCGGGCCAGTCCCGTTTCGGGTCGTTTCCGGTTTTCGTGAAAATTCGCAAAAATTAGTCGGTTCGTTTTTTCATTTTTTCGTTGTCGTTAGTACTGGTTTTTTTTGGGGGGGAGCGGGCTCCTGGAGGCACCTCTGTGGGGTGGGTGCCTCCTCTGGCCCGCTATAAAGGGAAAGTGGGCTCCTGGAGGCACCCGTGGGTGCCTCCTGCCACTAGGAAGGGGAAGCAGGCTCCAAGAGACCCCTCTACATGGGGGTCTCCCTTCCTCACCTGCTGCTGCTGCAAAATGCTATGCAATAGCCATATGGATATTGCATAACATAATGTGCAGACGTGAGACCAGTGTGAGAATGATAGGGTCATGCCCGCCCTTCACAAGGCTCTGGCACCACCATGTCTCACACAGAAGGGAATTGTACTTGCTGCGTGTAGTGCAATGCAAGCAAGTAGATCTGGCTTTAAGGTGGCTTAGTGCAAGAGCTAGGGTTAGGCTAGTGATGGGTAAGGTTACGGTGGGCTAGTGGGTTGCACCTCTGGGTGCCTCTCTGACCCACTAAGAAGACAGTCTGTGACGTATGGGTACGGAGTCGGGTTAGGGCTAGGGCAGGTTTTAGGGGGCTTTTTGGCACATCCCAGAAGTCTCCATGGCCAAGTGGCCATGCGACTGGTGGGATGGCTCCAAAAATTTGCATGGTTGTCCACTCCCACATGGCTGGCCACTTGGCCAGCCCATCATTGCGCAGGTGTAAATAAAATAAAATAAAATAAAATCAATGGAGGACAGAGGAGGAGAGGAGAGACATTTTGTTGCAAGAAAAAACCCACTGCTACTGTGAAAAATCTGGCAGTTTATAAATTTTCGCGTGTTTCTGTTGTGCTTGTGTGTTTTTGGACCACGATTTCAAAAACAATATTGCGTTTGCCGCCCCATTTTGGATCCCCCGCCCGCACCGCATGGCATGGCGATGGCGACTCGCGAGTCCGGCTGCCCAGGACGGGGGGGAGGCGGGACCCCCCCTCCAGAAACCACCCCTCCGGTAGGTGCCCTGCGCCCTTAGTCAAGCAGGCATTTTTCCGCCTGCTTTTTTGGCCCGGGAATGGGTGGGGGGAGAGTTTAAAAGTTTTTTCCTGTGCCGTCCGTGCCGCTTGCTTGTGCTTTAATTGCGGCGGCGGCCGGCGGCGAGACTGGGCTTTTTGCTGGCTGCGAGCCTGCGGCGAGTCCCACAGAGCAGCCCACTAGGACGGGGGATGGGGGGGAGGCCGGGGACCTCCAGAAACCACCCCTCCGGTAGGTGCCCTGCGCCCTTAGTCAAGCAGGCATTTTTTTCCGCCTGCTTTTTTGGCCCGGGAATGGGTGGGGGGATAGTTTAAAAGTTTTTTCCTGTGCCGTCCGTGCCGCTTGCTTGCGCTTTAATTGCGGGCGGCCGGCGGCGAGACTGGGCATTTTGGTGGCTGCGAGCCTGCGGCGAGTCCCACCAGAGCAGCCGAGGACGGGGGATGAGGGGGGAGGCCGGGGACCTCCAGAAACAACCCCTCTGGTAGGTGCCCTGAGGCATGGCAGGCATTTTCCCGCCTGCTTTTTGGCCGGGAACCGGGTTTTTTTAACTTTTAAAAACTTTTTTTCTGTGCCGCGTGTGGCATCGCGCGATCTCGCGATGCAAGTAACAAGCACGACAAATCAGACCAAAATTGTTCGTTCGTCGGTTCGAGCTCGAAGTCTGGGGGAGTAATTCCCGTTACCGTTTCCGTAGAGTAACGGAACCGAGTAACGGAAACGGAAACGGAAATACCGCTAAGTCGTGCCCATCTCTATATAGGAGTGTGATATCCCACAGCCATAATGCAAAGGCTTTTTGAAGAGTTGAATATTTTATTGCTGTTCAAGACAGACTGCTGTTTGACCCAATGTGTAATCATTACCTTATTACTACAATTAAGAACATTATTGTGTTGAGCTGTTCTTTGAACTTTGCTCTCTAATTTTATTTTGAAGGTAATATGGGCTTTTCTCTATGACCTCCTTTTCACCTTTATTTAGATCTAAAATTCATCTGTAATTACTTTAAGTGAACAAATTCTCTATGGACTGATTTTTCATGAATTACAACTGTGTCAAGTGTTATATTCTGAAAGAAAAGGTCAAGAAAACCTGCTTGTTACCCTAGAGGAATGTATGCAAAGAGCTGGACAAAGATTCTCCAAAGTACAGAAGCTGTCTGCATCATTTATGGAACAGAGGAGTAACTGTAAGAAATGTTCAGACCATATTTTAGTTGCCATGTAATATGAGAATGAAAAGCACAATTGAGTACACTTCCTCTAGAGATATTCCTAGGACCTTAGAGTGGATGCACTTTCAGAAAGCAGGGTTTTGGGGAAAAGGATGCAGGACTTTTGACCTGGTCACTTTCACTATTTATTATTTATTTTCTTTATTTTAGAGTATTTTACCCCACCTTTCTCCTTAGAAAAAGACCATAGGCACATTCCCTACCCCCCCCCCAAAAAAAAACCACCCACCCCCAACCCTACAGTGCTTCTGTACAGCATTGCTTCAGGGTCTATGGGAAATTTAAAGTGGCAGATCTAATCTGTTCATTGTGGAGTCAGTAACACAGACATCCGAGCAATGGGCCAGATGGGATGCTCTGTCAGAAAACAGTAACCCATCCCTCCTTTCTAACCCACCTTTTCCCAGTTGAGGGGTCCTATCCCCCCCTCGTAATTGTGAAAGCTGCCTTGGATCCTAGTTTTTGAACTGAGAGAAAGACGGGGTAAGTAAATTAATAAATGAGACAGGTACCCTTTGTACAGGTATAGAAAATGAATATACTGTAGTCTGATCATGGGACAGGGCTTATTTTTCCTACCCATGCATCTTTCCTTGCCCCATTTGCAATGTACACAATATATGTCCTTCAACTCTGTTTAGACTACAGCTTCCATAATCCCTCAGCATGGGTTTTGTACTCTCTGGCCAACCCTTCCTGTTCAGGGGGCATTTTTGGAGGGAGTTAATCCTGTCTGCTGCTCCCTGCCTACTTCAATTAATATGCTAACTGGAGCTTGAGAATTTGATTCCCCTGTATGCTTCCTGGACAAAAGTCACCTGGTACAGCCTTGGGCAAGCTGCACCATCCCATAATACCTCCAAATGAAGGAATGGCAAACCAATTCTGAGTACATTTCACCTAGGAATCCCTGAGAAGGGTTATCAAAAGTTAGAATTGTCTTGACAGCACCTAATTATTGTTATATTAATCCTCTCCCAGCAGTGTAGAGCAGTGATGGCAAACCTTTTAGAGACTAAGTGCCCAAACCGTGATTCAAAACTCACTAATTTTTCACAAAGTGCCAATACAGCAATTTAACCTGAATACAGGTGGCTTTGAAGGGGGCAATGGTGGATGCCCACAGAAAGGGCTCTTTGGCACCTGTGCTTTAGGTTTGCCAACACTTGTGTAGAGGATGTAAGGGCTAGGCTAGAAGAGATGAAAATCTCTATGATTTAGAATATAGATAATGCTTTCAAAGAGTTAAAGGGTAACCAAAGGGCAATATATATTTTATTTCAGCCTTTAGCAATGAGTACTCAATGCAGCTCTACTCATAGTAAGTAAAGAAATGAACAAACTCTTATTTCTTACTGAGAGGAAACAAGTGTGCTACTTTCTTGCTAACTAGGTAAAGAATGCAACAGTAATTGAAACTAAAGGAGAACATGATATCAGAGAAGAAGCAGAGGAACTTAAAAGAAACTGGAGGAGGGAGAAAGCATATGGCACCACATATTATCTAGGTCTAAGAAGAAGCCACTCCGATTGCAGCATAATGGATTGAAAGAGTAGACATCTCCACTGAACTGTAATTGTGATCCAGCAGACTATGCACAGATACTGGGCTGTGACTCCTACTCCAGCTAGGTAATGATGACCAGCTGGATGGGAATTTGTAGTTCAACATACCTGAAGCATAAACAGATTCTTTACTATGATTCCCAATCTGTAGAAGAGGAGGAAGGGGTTGGGGGTGGAAGTTTGCAGTAGATACACCAGATTCACGAAATGTTATCCTTCTTTCTTCTTTCTTTCTTTCTTTCTTTCTTTCTTTTTCTTTCTTTCTTTTTCTTTCTTTCTTTCTTTTTGCACTACAACTCGCAGAATCCTCCTTCTCCTTCCTCTTTTGGGAGGGCGCTCTCTGGATAGTTGTATTGCAGCTGTTTTGGGTCTTTCAAACACAGAGAGACACCCAACCAACCTGCCCTTTCTTATCAATGGCAATTGACAGGTGTGTTTCCTAACGCCCTTTAGCTGACTTATGCTAGTGGGGACAGTGGCAGTTAGGAGGCCAGTGGTGTATGGACTTTAACCCTGCACTCAAATTGCTGATGCAACAGCCAGGCTGGAAGATGTCTCTTTGTCTCCTTTGCAATTGTGAATGTTTCATGTGCCTCTTGCTCACCACCCCCACCCATGATTTTCCTCCCTCTACACTCTCTTCCCTATACTAATTAAAATTCTAATCACTGTGACAGTTAGAGAAAGGGGGAAATCATTCTTCCATGCTGGAGAAGGTAATTTCAAGGTGTTTTAGCTGCCACGGAAACAAATGGAAATTAGACAAAGGAGCTAGTTGTCATGAGGACAAGGTAGCTGCATTGTCTTTTTTACTTAAGAAAGGAAAAAGGGGAGGGTGGATCCTCAATACCAAATATTAAGAGCCTTCCCTCTTCCCACTATATCACTGCCACACATTTAACCACAGTACACAATGTATCATGCGTTTTTAAAAATATGAGGGGAGATGTGTTTTGTCTATTAGTAACTGCTGACATGTTTGCTTACCTGTTACCAAACAGCAGAAGAGCACATATTATCAAGCACATGATGGCTTTATGAGACATCTTATGCTTGTTGATGATACATGTTTTTCCCCCTCTGGTTTTTCATAAGCTGGGATTCTACCTGCAGGACTTCAGAAAATGGATTTTTCATGTATGTTGTCAGAGCAATCAACTAAAGCAGAAGCCAGCAATCTAATGTTTAGACTTAACAGTAGAGATGGGCACGACTTAGCGGTATTCCCGTTTCCGTTTCCGTTACTTGTATCTGTTACTCTACGGAAACGGTAATGGGAATTACTCCGCCAGAATTCGAGCTCGAACCGACGAACGAACAATTTGGTCTGATTTGTCGTGCTCGTTACTTGCATCGTGCAATGCCAAGCGCCACAGAAAAAAAGTTTTTAAAAGTTAAAAAAAAACCGATTCCCGGCCCTAAAAGTAGGCGAAAACTGTCTGAGGGCACCTACCAGGCCAGAAGGGTGTTTTATTTGGGGGGGGGGTTCCCCGCCCCCTCTCCTTGGCTATTGCTACTGCTGCGCTGCTGGTACCAGGCTGGAGGGCGCATCCATTTGCCATGCAGTGCGGGGGATCCAAAATGGAGACCGCAATTTTTTTTTGAAATCGTTGCCCAAAACCCCACCAAAGCACCACAGAAACATGCGAAAATTAGCTATTTTAAATGCTTGAATTTTTACAGTAGCAGCAGTGGGTTTTTCTTGCAAAAAAAAGTCTCCGTTGATTTTATTTTATTTTATTTTATTTTATTTTATTTTATTTTATTTTATTATTTTTTTACACCTGCGCATTCGCAATGATAGGCTCGCCCATGGGAGTGGACCATGCAAATTTTCCACCAATCGCATGGCCACTTGGCCAAGTTGACCACAGAGACTTCTGGGATGTGCCAATCGGGCATAAACAGCCCACTAATCGTAGCCCAAACCCGAACCCTAAGCCTAAGCCTAACCCATACGCCAGTACACTGTCCTTCTAAGTGGGTCAGAGAGGCACCCAGAGGTGCACCCCAATACTCACCCTAACCTCACCCGTAACTAGCCTAACCCTAGCCCTTGCGCTAACCTGTCTTAACCCTAAGCCAGATCTACTTGCATTGCACTACATGCAAGTACGTGAGACACAGCAGGTGCAAAGAGTCTGCCAGTCCGTCACTTGTGGCTCTGGCTGACTCCTGCAGCTCCGTACAGGAGCCCGCTAAACCCCCCCAAATCAGTACTAACGACAACAAAAAAATGAAAATACGAACCGACTAATTTTTGCGAAATTTCACGAAAAACGGAAACGAGCCGAAATGGACTGCCTCCGACCCACGACAACTCGAAAACGTCATTTTCCCTAGTCGTGCCCATCTCTACTTAACAGTCCTACACCTCCTTGGGTTCCCTGCCTTGGCTGTCCATTTCCTTCCTACCAACACAGACCTAGTTCTATGTGCTAGTTTGACTCTGCACAAGCTTTCTTCCATTTTCTACCCAAGGTCTCAACAGTCTATAGCTCCTTCCTAGTCTTGCTTTCTTGTTCCCTTCACTTTAGCCACTCTAGCTTGATTTGATTTTTCCTAATATGTCTGTCTTTCACATACAGTGGTCCCACCTCTTCAGTTTTGCTTTCATTGTGTGAAAATGGCATGATGGAAGCAAGGGGGAGGCTGTTTTATCTAGAACAGTGGTTCCCAACTAGAGATGGACATGAAACAAATTTTGGGCTCATTTTGTTATTCGTTATTTGTTTATTTATGTAACAAAATGAATAACAAACTGCTCCCTCTAAGAGAAACGAAACAAAATGAAATGGAAATTTCCCATTTCGTTTCAGTTTGTTTCATTTGCTGGCAATGTCTCCTACCTGATGCTGCTCCTGGGGTGCTCCATTCTGGCTACAGGGAGGGTTCAGGAGCCTCCAGGGGAAAATGGGGGGGGGGGAGCCGACCAGCCATGCTACAGCTGGTAGGCAGCCACGTGGTCAACAGTAAAAAAAAATTACAATAAAAAAATTACAATAAAATAAAATAAAATAAAATAAAATAAAATAAAATAAAATAAAATAAAATAAAGATCCGCCACATGGGCCCGGCACTGGCCCACGAGCACCAGACCCAGTGCACAGGTCACCAAACCGGCCCACGGGCCATTCCCCCCCCCCCCCAAAAAAAAACCTGAAAAAACCCGATCCCACATGCGGGCCTGGTATTTTATTTATAAAAATAAAATAAAAATAATCCGGACCAGCAGGATTAAAAATAGTAATACTGTATCTTTAAAAACCCACCAGTGGGGTTCAAAAAAAAAGGAAAAAAAGGAACCCAAACCAAAACGAATTATTAAACAATTTTTTTTCTAAAAATTCGTTTCATAATTAACGACTCCAACTAGACTGGAAAACAAACCAAACTGAAATGAATTGCCATTTTTGGGGGGGGTTTGCACCCATCTGTATTCCAAACCTTTAGAAACTCAGGTGTTCTTGGACTGCAACTCCCCAAAACCCAGGCCACACAGCTGGTGCTGAAGGCTTCTAGAAGTTGTAGTTCAAGAACACCTGGGTTATCCAAGATTGGAAACCACTGATCTGGATGTGGTACCCCCTCAACTTGATAGAGGCATCACTACTGTAAACTCAGTACAACGTGATCACCAACATGAATAAGAACTATGAAATTTTTTCTTAAAATTTTGGTAGTTCATCAAGTTAGATATGTTTTACTGGTAAGTAATGTTCAGTATCATTGTGGGAACCAAGTTATGGGAGTATGAGTTATAATGTGCATGTACAGCTCTTCTCTTCCAGTCAATTAAATGATTAGTAATTCTCCACACATCTTTTAATTGAAGTGAATGGAAAGGCCTGCTAATTTCAGACCCTTGTGTGTTTAGTGTGTTCCATAAAGAGGCTAGGCAGGGAGTCAGGATGATCAAAATGGCATTAGGTGGTACATAGAATTCCTTTATAATAATTATGCCACTGTGTTGTGGTGTGCATTTATGTTCAGGTGGAGCATTGGGACTGAACCTGTCTCAAGGACATTTTGAATGAGGTGCAGGGTGGGGTATATTGTGGGATTAAATTTTACTCTGTTCAACTGTCTTCTGCTCACACAGAAGAGACCTTTGGGTAGTGGGCGGCATATAAGTTGAATAAATAAATAAATAAATAAATAAATAAATAAATAAATAAATAAATAAATAAATGGTATTTTGAAAAGATTTTACCTACATTTAGTGCAATAACCTGAAATAGTGTAATAACCTGAAATAGCCCTAATTCAAATGCTTAATGTATCTTGTCAAGTTAGTACTATTTCACTTCCTAAACATTTTCAAAGGGGATGCATTTGAATGTTGGCAAAGGAGATGAGTTAGAGAAGTGATAAGAGTGAGGGCATGTGAGGCTATGTGATATCTAGATACTTGATCTCTTTCAAGAGCTTGGGGAAACAGGGGATCATGGCTTCTGTGGCTCTTCTATGAAACAAGGCCTTGTTCACGGCTATGATGAGCTGACCAGAAGAAAAGAGAGAAAATGTCAGTTGTTATTTGGAAGGCAGCAAGCAGCAGTACCTCATTTCTGTGAGAATAGAAACTTGAAGACCAGACTTTCTCTTTGATACTGGTTTAATGAGGGAATGGTTTTAGCTGGATGAGGTCAGGGGAAGAAATTACTGTCATCTTTAAGAACATCCAGGGAAACACAGTGATTGGTGGATTTTCTGGAGAAGTCTGGAAACCAAAATTTTGGCAATAAAATGAGAGAAGCTACTTAGTTTATCTTAGTTATCCCTTGGGAGAATGCTGTTGCTCATGTGCTGCTCTACATATGGAATTATGCAGAAGCTACATCAGGATGTAAGTATTAAGTGCAGATTAGCTAGGTTTCATCTTTTGTTCTTGGATTGTTCTGGAATTGTTTTTGTCTCAAACTTTTTGATTGCTTCCCTTTGTTCTACAGTTCTTTATTCTGTAATTGTTGAAATTGTCCTTGAAATATTGCTGTTTTGACCATTTTAACCACCTTAATAAAACAATCTTTTCCACAGCTGATTGATTAAAGTAAGAAGTTTGGTTCTAGACATCTACTTTGAACTTATATATTTTGTGGGTGTTTTGGTTGTTCCTACCTAATAGGGTTAGTTTAGGAGTCAAAGCATTTAACCTTGTAAGTTTTTTTGTGATTCCTTGATAGTACTGCTTAGCAAGAGAAGACTAAGGTTTAGAAGGGGACTGGGCAGGAATATTTCCCTGAAATATCTGAAATACGAGAAATGGGGCTTTTTTAGTGGCGGCCTCTCATCTCTGAAACCAACTCCCCCCTGACATTTGTCTGGCATCTTCCCTCCCAATCTTTTAAGAAACATCTAAAGATGTGGCTATTTAAAAAAGCTTTCCCTGGGTATTAATCTATGTTATTAATGATGCGCTGTTATGCATTTTATTTTTTTGTTTTGTTTCTAGTCCATCTTGCTCATTTGATGCTTTGAGATATATTGATATATATAGTTTTTTGAGTTATTATGTTTTTTTGTTTTTTTGTTTTAATTTTATAGTACATTCAAACAAAATAACAACTAACAATTAACAATACAAGTGCACCCCCACCCCCGGGACCATCCTGTTCTTCCATGAGTTCTTCTTTATTACTCCGTCTTCTATTGTTCTAATATTCTTCTTCAAGTCCTCTTCTCCAGAACTGTCTTGAAGTATTCGTCGGCTCTTTTTCCCTTCAACTAATACAAAGTCTATAAAATTTTCCCCAAATGTCATAAAAATGTCTTTTTTCATTTCTCCTCGTTTAACTTTTAAGCTACAAGACAATTTATCGTTTATGGCTATATCCCAAAGTTCGTTATACCAATCTTCCATCTTGAAATCCAGTTTAGATTTCTAATTTCTTGCTATAATTAATCTAGCTGCTGTTGTAAGGTTTGCTATTAGTTCCTTTGTTGTAGCATCATAATCTTTACTAGTTAACAATGATAATAGTGCTGTCTCTGGATTGCAATCAATATCTAGTTTAATCATGTCACTTAGCTCTAAAAAAAACCCTTTTCCAGAACTTTTGAACTATTTCACATTCCCACCAGAGATGCATATATGTACCTATCTTTTTTCACATTTCCAGCACATCTTAGAGTATTCAGCATTCATTCTATTCAACCTAACTAGTGTTAAGTACCATCTAGAAACCAGTTTAAAATAATTTTCTTTTATCCTAACCGATAATGATCTCAAGATTCCCATATTCCAGATTTTCACCCAATCTTCTTTCTTTATCTCTACATTAAGATCTTGCTTCCAGACCTCTCTCAGAGAATCTAACTCTTTCACTTCCAATGAATACCCTATTATTTTGTATATTTTATGTACTATTCCTTTTTCTATATTATTCTGGTCAGATTCCAGCGATAGTAAAAACTGTTCAAACTTTGTACATTCTCTAATTTGTCTGTTTCTTCTGACCCAATCCTTTGTCCATTTTCCTAACTGGATATAGCTTATCCATATTAGATCACTAGATTGCAGAATATTTTTTATGTTGTGAGTTGTTCTAATTTTGACCATCCAATCTTTTAATCTAGCTATTTTCTTGGCTTTAAATAACTCTAAATAGTGCTTCAGATTTGTAGGAAAGTTTTCCAAGTCTGTTACTAAACATAGTGGGGAGCCCTTCGGTGACAAAAATTTTTCTATATGTTCTCCATGTAGTCATTAAACCATTCAGGAGGGGATTCTCAATTTTTACTTTGTTTTTAAAATCAGTAAACAAGAATTTATTTATTTCCCCCTTTATATCCAATGATTCTTGCTCCCACCATATTAGCTTCTCCGGTTTGAATAAAATTTCCCCCAAACAACTGATTTGATTAGCTATATAGTAATTTCTTAAATTGGATATACCCAATCCTCCTTCTTTTTGGGATCTATACCACAAACTTTTATTTATTCTTGATTTCCCCCCACCATCGCAGTACCTATTTATCATGTCTTGGAGAGTTTTAAGTTCCTTTTCTAGAAACTGAACGGGTAACATTCTAAAGATAAAATTAATTTTGGGGAGTATTTTCATTGCTGTTGTGCATTTTATTTTATTTTTGTTTTGTTTCTAGTCCATCTTGCTCATTGGATGCTTTGAGATATATTGATATATACAGTTTTTTGAGTTATTATGTTTTTATTTATTAGATTGTTTATGTATTGCATTGTTTGTTGGTTTGATATCTGTTCAACTTTGTAAATCACCCAGAGTAGCCTTGTAGTTATATTGAGCAGTATATAACTTAAATAAATAAATAAATAAATAAATAAATAAATAAATAAATAAATAAATAAATAAATCCTCCATGAGCACAATTGAACTTTCTGGATTTTACCGACTCAAGTTAAGTCAGGGTGATGGTGACAAAAGCATACCTTCCTTGGATAATTAAACATTTCTGTATGAACAGACACAGCAGTTTAAATGCCATGCTGTGGTACAGAGGATTTTGCATCAACCTAGAACAAATATCTGAGTGATCATGGCCTAAAATAAACTATTTCCTACCCTTTGACTTTTGTTCATTCAGGGAGACAATTACATCAGTAGTAGTCATGCTAACAAAAGCAGAAAAATAAAAAAGTCTAAAATAAAAATGCCTTCTACATACATCAGATTAAATTCTGCCAACAATTATGTAGGTGGACATGATGCATAATCACAAGGCAGAAAATGTTAAACTCAGATTATTCAAAAATGTGGGATATATATATTCTCCCTTTAGGACAGCATAATGGAAAGTCATATGATTTTTTTTTTAGAAAGCAGCTAGCTCCGTGTCAGCACCTATTCAAAACACTTTCTGGTAAAATCCATATGGTCATTACATGTATCTCATTCCACATATTTTCCATGTCGATACAGTATTATTAATCCTTCAAATGTGTTGATTTACAAAGAAAGCAGCATTGTTTCTGAGACCTTCCTTACTGCAAAAACAAATTACATTTAATTTGAGGTAATGAACAGTTTTGTCCCACCGTGTGGTCAGTCTTTCCAAAGGCCAATATCTCAAAAAGTAAAGTATATCAAGCCATAAATTCAAGTCCATAGAAGAACTATCCCACCCAAAACACACTTACACATTAATTTAGGTCTATGGCTGCTGCGCGATCTCGGTTTTCGGTGCAAACCAACATATGTTTTCTCCTATACATTTCTACTGTGATAAATCAGCAAAATATCTTCCTGGTGTTCATTTCTTTTTTAGTTTCTCTTTAGTTTTAGTTCTCTGGAAGTATAAAATCAAGAGCAGAAGCCCACTTTGCATTTACCTAAGTAATTACCCCCAACCTGCTAAACAGTTATGTATCACATGGCTCTTTCCCCATGGCCTCTACTTGTATTTTGATTAACTTTAAAATGTCTAGGAGCTTCCATGGTTGCAATTCTGATCATGAACTGTTGCTATCCAAAGCTATAGTAGAGCTGGGAAAGAACACTAAAAGAATTGTAATGCCAAAATTGCCTTTGGCAATTAATATCTCTAGATCTCTAGATCTTGACTAATGTGGTGATTCTTCCTCTTTTTTAAAAAATATATGGTATAGTCAGCATTTTAAGTAATTTTGAAGTATTTTCAAAGTAACTGTTCTTTAAAAATAGAATGTTTATTTTTAATTTTCTATTATGTGGCATAATGATCTTAGAGCAACCCTAATAGGGTTATTAAAGTAAGTATGATGTTTAAGAAGTGATTTTAACAGTTCCACGCCTCAGTAAGTGTCTGTATCTGAGCAGGCTTTTAGTCTGAGGTCTCCTGAGCTCTAGTCTGTCACTACACTACACTGGCTATCTCTTTGTAACTTCAGTGAAATTTAATCCTGGTATTTTAACTATCAGGTAAGCTTTCTCAGGTATGACTTTTAGGAGAAAGGGGCAGAAAAAAATCAATAACTATATACCTAATTACACGGTTACCTCGGTTGACAAATGCCTCTGTTTACGTATTTTGGGTTTGCAAAAGGAAATCTGGAGCTGTAAATACCTCCATGTTATGACCCCCCCCACAATACCTCAGTTTACATAAGGCATTGCGAAAAAAGTGCCCAGGATGCATGATGAATTGTGCCCCCATGCATTTCTGGTGTACAAATTTTCTGTCCCGGGAAACAGATTAACTTTGTCAATAAATAGGTATACCTGTAAATAAATAGAGAGTGGGAGAACTTGACATTGCCTCTTTGGCTGCTATTTCACCTGGGTTTCGATCCTGATCCTCTGAAGGTCCGGCTTTTCCTCTTCATCCCATCATGTGATTGAATAAGTGGGACAGGAGCTCCCACGTCCAAAGCTGTTTTTTTATTTTATTTTAAAGTGCAGTTCAGCCCCCTTGGCCAGCAGGTGGCACTAGCATTTGAAAAAAATGGACCACTTAGGGCACCGCATGGAGCTTCCTGTTTCTCCAAAGGTGAAAAGAAATTTAAAAAAACAGTGCCAATTGGCCCCAGGAACAGCTGGTCGGTGCTATAAGTTTAAAAAAAGAAGAAACCCTGATCATCTGTGTGGTCCCACGACATCTGCCTTCTTAAAAAGTGGATTTTTAAAGCGAGGCAAAAAATTCCCTACCTCTTGGGTGAGTCACAGAAACCTCACTTAAAGGGGCATTACCGGGTTTTCTTTTTTTCTTTTTTTTTCAAAAAGCCTGGTGGCTATGGGGATGGCATTTTTAGACATGATTTATCTAGTAATTTAAACTGCTTTTAAAGGGATGTGGGACTGAGTCCTTTGTTTCACATGCATAAACACACATATTTAGCAATGGTTAAGCAGGGGCTGGGCTCTTAAGATACAGTGACATGTTCCCTAGTCTCAGGTTCAGGTCATGGTCCTGAAATCCTACAAGTTGCTGACCAGCCCTTCATAACAATGACATATAATGTTAGATTTGGTTAACAGTCATAGCTAAAGAATTCATTCATTCACTTTTAATTAGAAAAATCAGAATAAGAGTGGATTTTTCATAGACACCAAGGATTAAAACATAGGATGTAGGCAATGATTCTTTACAAGGATCACTGAATTACCCCCTCCTTCTAATTTCTTCTCTCAACAGCCAGAAAAATGGGCTGACATGAGATAAAAGCCTGCCAGGGAGTTATAACGAGAGGCAGTTTTTAATTAAGAGGGGCCAAAGAGGGTGATAACCCCAAGAGTGCAGAAGAGAAATTAACATGGAAAAGCAGTTCCACGCTTTTGTGGGTTCAGAAAGGCCAGTAACATGACTGGCATCTGTTTCCACTGAGCTGTCCCTGTGTCTTTTTTATTGATTCCCTTGTCCAAATCTAACAAAAACAGTGCTGGCCATCAGTTGTTCAGTCACAGTAGCAACTGATGGCTGGAAAGAAACAGCTTAGCTGTAAAACATTCAGCATCATAAGGTCTGCTATTGTGGTAGTGTTTTCTATCACTGATTAATTCCAAGGAGAATTAGAGCATTAGAATTATACCCAAGCAAATGAAGTGCTTTTTACTGTTTCTGCCTAGGCAGTCATTTTGTTCTGTTTAACTGCTTGCCTACCTCCTTATTTAAAAATGACCCCCTTTTTTTCTCGAAAAGAAGAAATTGGGAAGGACATTTTGCACTGCATGCACCAGCTATATTCTCTCCATCTTAGAGACCTATTTATAGATTTTAAGGAGTGTTTGTGACCCTGATACTTACTTGTATATATGTACAGTTTGCGCTCTATATGATTTTATAAGCTACAGTTGTAAAAGGAATTAATATTTTAGAGAAACAAGTTTATTGTTTTTATGCTCTGATTAAGAATTTAAAGCTCCCAATGTGTTTTGGAGTAAGCCTAGGGTTGTGTTTGGTTTTGAATTTCATTGCCAAAGTCAACACACACATACACACATGTGCACATACACACGCACACACATACACACACATTCCTTTTGATTATTGTGGGTGCTGCTAAACTAGGAATGTATGGGGGCTAAATGCAGTCCTTCCTTTCGCTACATGTGCTAAGCACAGATGATCCAAGCTTAAACAATAGTTATGGTTCTGTTTGATGGACTGTTTTCAGGCATACCAAGCTACCCAGACTATGAAATGACTACGGCAGACTTTGGTTGTGTTTTGGTTATCAAAACAATTAGCTTCATGGGCACAAGGAATAGATTTTTCTAATGGCCCCTTGTCTCTGAACCTCTGCTTCAGTTATTATCCACAAATAAGCCCCCTCATCAGACACCTTCAAATAATCTGTAGAAGTGTATCTAACCTATCCCTATGGCATATAATCAAGATAATTTACTGTCACTGCATATGAAATATTGCCTTAATTGTAACATTCTATAGTTTACGGTTATTATTTTATCATGACTTTGTTATGGTCTTTATGGTTTTAATTTTGAACATTACTTTAGAAGAGTCGCCTTATTAATTTTTGAAATAAAATAAGATAAAATAGAATAAATAATTTCTGCTTGGAAAAGCCATATTGTATTTCATGCCAGCACTAGTTTTGCTTCACAGTTTTATTGCTCTGCAGAATCACCATTTAAATCACAAATAATAGATAACTACAAAAGCATTCATTCCCAGAGCAAACAAATCTTAAGAGGGAAGTATTGACAGATGATATTCTAATTGGTTTGACCTCTAAAGTGATTAAATAATCATGAAACCTCTTCTGTTTAACAACTGCTTGAGGTACTTTATATTCTTGTCTCAGAATGGAATGGTTTCTAGCTAGTAGCACTGTGATTGATTTTTCCATATCAAATACAACGTTATGGTCTGTTGTTTCCATAGCAAACATACAGGAATCTGTCTCTGGGCTCCAGCTTCAGCCTGGCACTTTCAAGCAGTACTTTATGTGACCACATCCTTCCATTACAAGTATGAGCAGATTAATATTGATTTCCCCTCGTTCTCAAACACGGCTGAAACTCGGTCTCAATAGTAACAAATACTCAGCTAAAAATTATGCTCTTCATGGCAAGGGTAGTACAGCATTAGTTGCTAAATGTAAATCAGAGTACTGTATAGAAAACTTATTCCTCTGGAATAGAGATGGGCACAACTTGAAAAAAATTTTTTTCGAGTTGTCGTTAGTCGGGCCAGTCCCGTTTCGGGTCGTTTCCGGTTTTCGTGAAAATTCGCAAAAATTAGTTGGTTCGTTTTTTCGTTTTTCGTTGTCGTTAGTACTGGTTTTTGGGGGGGGAGCGGGCTCCTGGAGGCACCTCTGTGGGGTGGGTGCCTCCTCTGGCCCGCTATAAAGGGAAAGTGGGCTCCTGGAGGCACCCGTGGGTGCCTCCTATCCTCACCCACTAGGAAGGGGAAGCAGGCTCCAAGAGACCCCTCTACATGGGGGTCTCCCTTCCTCACCTGCTGCTGCTGCAAAATGCTATGCAATAGCCATATGGATATTGCATAACAGAATGTGCAGACAGTGAGACCAGTGTGAGAGTGATAGAATCATGCCTTCCCTGCACAAGGCTCTCGCACCACCATGTCTCACACAGAAGGGAAGTGTACTTGCTGCGTGTAGTGCAATGCAAGCAAGTAGATCTGGCTTTAAGGTGGCTTAGTGCAAGGGCTAGGGTTAGGCTAGTGACGGGTAAGGTTACGGTGGGCTAGTGGGTTGCACCTCTGGGTGCCTCTCTGACCCACTAAGAAGACAGTCTGTGACATATGGGTACGGAGTCAAGGGTTAGGGTTAGGGCTAGGGCAGGTTTTAGGGGGCTTTTTGGCACATCCCAGATGTCTCCATGGCCAAGTGGCCATGCAATTGGTGGGATGGCTCCAAAAATTTGCATGGTCGTCCACTCCCACATGGCTGGCCACTCGGCCAGCCCATCCAATGCGCAGGTGTAAAAAAAATAAAAAAAATAAAATCAATGGAGGACAGAGGAGGAGAGGAGAGACATTTTGTTGCAAGAAAAAACCCACTGCTACTGTGAAAAATCTGGCAGTTTATAAATTTTCGCGTGTTTCTGTTGTGCTTGTGTGTTTTTGGACCACGATTTCAAAAACAATGCGTTCGCCGGCCTATTTTGGATCCCCCGCCCGCACCGCATGGCATGGCGATGGCGACTCGCGAGTCCGGCTGCCCAGGATGGGGGGGAGGCGGGACCCCCCCTCCAGAAACCACCCCTCCGGTAGGTGCCGTGCGCCCTTAGTCAAGCAGGCATTTTTCTGCCTGCTTTTTTGGCCCGGGAATGGGTGGGGGGAGAGTTTAAAAGTTTTTTCCTGTGCCGTCCGTGCCGCTTGCTTGCGCTTTAATTGCGGCGGCCGGCGGCCGGCGAGACTGGGCTTTTTGCTGGCTGCGAGCCTGCGGCGAGTCCCACAGAGCAGCCCACTAGGACGGGGGATGGGGGGGAGGCCAGGGACCTCCCTCCAGAAACAACCCCTCTGGTAAGTGCCCTGAGGCACGGCAGGCATTTTCCGCCTGCTTTTTGGCCGGGAACCGGGTTTTTTTAACTTTTAAAAACTTTTTTTCTGTGCCGCGTGGCATCGCACGATGCAAGGAACGAGCACGACAAATCAGACCAAAATTGTTCGTTCGTCGGTTCGAGCTCGAAGTCTGGAGGAGTAATTCCCGTTACCGTTTCCGTAGAGTAACGGAACCGAGTAACGGAAACGGAAATACCGCTAAGTCGTGCCCATCTCTACTCTGGACAGCAATGACCCAAATCTCCCACTCAGGATGGGCATTGGACTCTGGGAGATGCAGTGACTTTTCTATGTTCAGTAACATAGGACACTACCTTATACTGAGTTAGACCTTTAGTCTTTCTAGTCCAATATTGTCAGTTCTCACCAGCAAGGCTCTTCAGAGCTTCAGGCAGGATTCAAGAGGTTGGACCTGGAACCCTTATATTCAAAATATGAGCTGCTCCATTGAGCCATCATCTATCTCCTCTGCTTTCAGTGTATAACTTCACTAACAATGGAGTACCTTAAAGACCACAATGATGATGACTAAAGGAGTTCCACTGATGTGCATATGGCCATACATCTTCCCAGAACCAGTGGCTATGCTTGGTGGGATTCTGGGAGTTGTTTAAATTATGCTTTTAACTCATTTGGAAGCTCCAATAGAAAGCCTTAGCTGAAGATTCAATAGATTTCTGTCTGTCTAATTCAATAAAACTACTAAGAGGTTCAATAATTTTTGGTGGAAGCCCATGTGCTCAGAGAGCAATTCAATCCCAGTGCAGTTGTCTGTTCCATGAGCTTCCACTGATCTTGTGCAGAAAAGTATCTGTAACTGCTTGTGATAGCCGCAAACTCCATTTAGTTCATTAAGCTTCAGTAACAGCAAGTCAGAGATTGTGTAGGCACCATCCAAGTAGGGCATGTCTCTCTGGGATCTACAACAGGATGCTCTGCAAAAGATTTTGGTTCTATAACTTAAAGCAAACAGGAAAAATTCCATAATGCCCTTTAGAGATGGGCACGAATCAAAAACATTACATTTTGATTTTTTGTTTTTCATTGCAGATCCGTTTCGGTTCATTTTCATTTTTCGTGAATTTTTTGAAAAAAAATCATTTCATTTTTTTCGGTTTTTGTTTTTACCCGCTTCTTGTGTGACTTAAAGCATTTCCGCGTGTGGACGTCCCCCAACACCCCTGACCAGAGGGGAAACACTAAAAAAAATGATGCTGGCAGAGACACGGTATAGACTAGGTATGCAAGGAGGCTGCCAAGGCAGCGATGTGCGTTGCCCAGGGTGTAAGGCAGACGCAGAGTGACTGCACTGCGGGGCAGGGGAGGGTACTCACTGAGAGGTATGCATGCACAGAGGGAGGCTGCAAGAGAAATCTCTTCTTTCTCTCCTCTAAGAGCCAGGCT
Source organism: Phrynocephalus guinanensis (assembly GCA_037367245.1). Lineage (NCBI taxonomy): Eukaryota > Metazoa > Chordata > Lepidosauria > Squamata > Agamidae > Phrynocephalus > Phrynocephalus guinanensis. The sequence goes on from CM074738.1 coordinate 55,258,551, forward strand.
GCAGCCAGCAGGAACACAGAGACACACACCTGCCTGGCTGGCCTAAAGTAACAAGTCGCAGAGATAGGAATCCCACCCTAACTCCCACCACAGACTGCAAGGAGGACGGGGGCTGCCAAAGCTTTTTATGCCCTCTGTGGCTGCCACACCTACCCAGTCTGAAACCTGGGCATGCTATTGGTTGAAATTGTCCAAGAATTTACATGATCCCATCACATGGCTTGCATCCATCTTGTGGCTGGAATCCATTTTGTGTCATCCTTAAAGGGCAAAGAAAAAATACATTGTGATGGGAGAAAGACAAAAACAAACGTTTTAAGGACTGCAACTCCCTGGTAGGTAATAATTTCAAATAATTATCACTGTGTTTTTATGGATGTTCAGGGTGTTTTAATACCCAAGAAATCAATATTAGGGGAGCCATTTTGGGTCGATGTCCCCTAACTCCCCTTAAAGGAAAAAAATACAGCGATCTGAGAAAAGACATAAATGCATGTTTTAAGGACCCCAACCCCCCTGGTAGGTATTATCAGGCAGAATAAATAATTATCACTGGGTTTTTACAGATATTCAGGAAGTTTTTTTAACATTTTAAAACAGCTCATTTCATTGCGCTTTGCCATTAATGAAAACGAAATGTAACGAACCTAATTTTTGTGGTTCTGTTTGGTTCGTCCCAATTTCATCACAATTTTCATTATTCGTTTCATTATGTAATGAAATAAATAATGAATAATGGAACAATTTTTTTCCATTTCATGCCCATCTCTAATGCCCTTGATGCTGCCAGTGTGCTGATGGCAATTCATTTCTTTCATCCTCAGTGAAGACAAAGAAAATATTTAGAAAGTTAATTTTAGTGAGTATGGCTCCAAAGTTTATCTTGCCAGCATGGTAGGTGCTTCTGGAAATCAGTAAAATTTGAAGGGATGCTAGTGTCAACAGATGAAGAACAGTAGGACAGCCATGTAAATGCTTGTGGCTAGTGAGGGAGGCTCATTACTAGGGACGAAAAAAGTCTCTCTCTCTCTCTCTTTGACATTTTGGCAAGTCATACTCCACAAGTCACCCCTGCCCTGCCATTTCCCTCACACAATGGCAATCTCAGGAGGAACCGAACACACAAATAGATTCTGGTGGCTCAGTGGACTAAGGCTCCTATAACTGTTGGCTGCAAAGTCAACAGCTCAGCAGTTCGAATCCCGGGTGCCATGGAGTGAAGCGATCTCCCGCTGATAACTCCAGCTCCTGCCAACGTAGCAGTTTGAAAGCATGCAAATGCAAATAGGTAAGTAGGTACCACCATAAAAAGTGGGAGGTAAAACAGTGTTTTCTTGCAGCCATGTTGGCCACATGGCCATGGACTTGCACAACACTGGCTCTTTGGCTTGAATATGGAGATGAGCACCACCCCTAGAGTTGGACATGACTAGCACGCATGTGTGTGGGGGAACCTTTACCTTAATGCTTTTTTATATCTTCTTGAAAGCATGGCTTATCTGTAGTACTGTTTTGTAGTGCTTCTCCACTTCTGTTTGCTATCAAGTGTCTCCATTGACTGCTATTATATCTTTCAATTTTCCCCCTTTGTGCTTCTGTGTTCACTTGTGGAGGATCAATGACTTTCAATGTTATATTTAAAATTGCATGTTGAAAGGCACATGTAAACACCATTTTTAATTAAAAAGCACAGAAACAAGGCATAATACTCCTGTCATTTGATGGTGTGCTCAGCCCTAGCAATAGAGTGAATGCACAGCTATACTGCAGCATATTGGATTAAATAATAGAAAAAAGTGCTGCAACTAAGGTCCTCTAAGATTAACAGTTTATTGAAATTATGTAGTTCCAGCCACATGTTGGTGGGAGCCATGTATTATCCACATCACCAGGACAGTCCAAGTAAGTTAGGCTTTCCAAAGGGAATAAATGGATGGGCCGTGCATTTTTTGACATCAAGCAAATTTTATTTTCACCCACCTGTGCTGGAGAAGAAGGAAGGAAATAGAGTGCAACAAGTGACAAGATTCACTCACAGGAACCTCGTCCACATCTAAATCTGAAAGTCTTGGAGGATTTATGCCGGACAGCTTTTCTCTGTATTGGTAGATCTTCAGGTAAGAAGCCATATGGGTTGGGAAACCCCTCTGACTGACTAGTTTGCTGTGAAAATCTTCATTTCCACGACAACCTAAAATGTTGGTCAAAACAGTGGAGATTGTCATAGTACCAAATGCTACATTTATGTCTTAGCTGCTTCGAAGGCTACAGGAATAATTTTACCACATCCCAGGGAATTATTTCGCTCACTATCTCTAAGAAAAAGTGAGGTCAACTGTGTTAATCATAGCATGCTCTGAGGCAAGTGAGGCCCACAAACTTGCAGAATGAATGCTGTAAAAAAAGCACAAATTAGAGAATGGAGGTGGGGAGTCTACTGTGTTACGGAAAAGTTATACATCTGGGGAAAAACATTTCTATAGTGGAAATTTTTCCTATGTGTTTGTGAATTCTAGCAGATAGTGAACAATTGCAAGATGTGTGACTCATCTCTAACCATTGTAGAGGAGTTCTGGAAGTTGAGTCATGGCAACTGGACTTATTTTCTTCAGAGATCGAAACATTTTGCTGCTCATCCAAACAGCTTTGTTAGTCTGAGGTGATGTGAAATCAAAGTGAACTCTAAAATGGAGGACTCGCCACTAACTTTCCTCAGATTGATGAAACTGCTTGGATGAGTAGTGAAATATTTAGATCTCTCAAGAAAAGAAGTCCAGTTGCCATGACTCAACTTCCAGATAACCTCATCAGGATGACTGAGAAACTTCACAGACATTGTAATGAGATGGATAAATGCACAATGAATCTATGTCTCATAAAATTAATAAAATGTCTAATGACTATGTGAAAAACATTTCAAAGAAAAAGGTATGAAATGCAGTAAAAACCCAATGCTTTTGTTTGTTCAATTAAAAACAGTGCATGTGTTTTAAAAAGCACTATATCTCTGGCATACACTTGATTCTTGTATTCCTCTTAAAGGAGACAGTCTGTTTATTTTTGGTAAGGATGACTCTTGGCACAGAGCATATACAATTTCAGTGATAAATTTGAAAAATGGCAACTGGAACACTGACAAAACACATCTGTCCTTAATACAGATAATAAAAACATGGAACACATCTAAAATGGGGGGGGGAGTAAAGCATCCCCTGAATGTTGATAGGTTTCTTGCTTGCTGGAGACTGGAATGACCTGGATATTTATGTCCAATGAAGTTAATTTATACCATCCAAATGGAATATGTACATTTGCTTATACTGCATGAAACCTGGAAAGTCTCATTTGTCATGCATAGTAATGATTAAGACTAGTAAGTTTGCCACCTCTTTCAGACCTGCTTCTCCATCAGATGTCAGAAAGGAACAGTAGTAAATAATATTAAAATTACGTTTGGAACACCTTCAGCTTTTATTATTAAAATTACACACACAGAGAGAGAGAGATATGGGGGTCTTTAGATAAACAAGTAAATAAATATGCAGCTCTCCTGTTTATGGTGCTAGAGTCATTCCATCCTTGTCTGCCTGCTATCAATGTTCAGCATTTTATGGTATACACCAGGCTTTGGGGCTTTTGTCTTCCCTCCTCTTTAGGGTTGGGTTTTCTTTTGGTTTGCTTATTGTTCTTCTATAGCCCTTGTGGTTTCCTTGAGCCTGCTGAAACCATCCTCTTGTTTGTGGATGGTGACATCTTCCCCAAAGTGTTGACAATAGAGAAGTGAATGTACTCTTGGTAAATAATGTAGTGTTCATGTAAAGAACATGGTAAAGAACAGGTATCACCTGTTCCATTTTTGTATTTGGTTTTTGTTTTGTTTCAATTGGTAAAGAATTGAGCTACTTACTATGTATTAGCATTGATACCCTGTTCTGATTTCAGAAATAGGGGATTGGCTATGTATTTGGTTCACAGTGTGTAACCTATCTGCTTATGTTTGTTTGTTTGTTTGACCTTGGATGAGTCCTGCTTCTCCCATTATTCATTTTTCACTGAAAATATTGTAAACTTCATGTAACACCAAAAATGGAAAAGAAAAACCATTTTTCATTTGGAGAATTGCAGCAGAAATGAAACTGAACATTTACATTTCACTGAGATCCTGACCTTTAATATACAGTATGTTATAGGTAAAGTCCACTGGGTTTTATTAGAGATGTGCACCAATGATTATAAAATTCTCCATGCTTTCTTCAACAAACTTCTCTAGGAGATGGAGAAATGGTCCAACAGCTTCTCAGAGTTATAATTTACTATCAACAATGGTTATAGCAAAGCTTTGTGTCGGAGATATTTCAATCTCATATGTTGCCAGTAGAGATGGGCACGAAACAAAAAAATGGTGTTTCTTTTATCGTTTGTCATTTAGAGGGTCTGTTTCGGTTCGTTTCTGTTTTTCGTGAATTTTTCCAAAAATTCGTTTTCATTTTTGTTCGTTTTGTTACAGTTTCATTACCATTTATTTGAATTTTTTGTGATTTTTTAAAGCATTTAAAGCAGTTCACTGTATTGCCGTAATGAAAATGAAACACACGACATAATTTCCGGTGTTTCTGTTCATTTCATTTTATTTTAGAAACAAAATTCATTTGTCGTTTTGTTACGTAATGAAATGAAAAAACAAAAACGAAAACAAAAAATTGTTCATTTCGTGCCCATCTCTAGTTGCCAGAATATCTGGGAGTTGTAGTTCAAGAACATCTGGGAACCCAAGGTTGGAAACCACTGTTGTAGGAAGTTTGGTTGGGAGGGACACTTCTGGGCTGAAGGGACTATCATCAAGTGATTAGCCCTTCCTGGCTATGATTCCAAAGACAGGCATACCTCTCTGCTTAAATGTCTTTCCCCACTCTCTTGTACTGTAGTCTGTTGCCAGTTAGTGCAGCTATGTGAATGTAGTCTGAGAGTCAGTTGGAAGCAGTCAGCAGTGAATCTGTTGAGTCCTGTTACTGCAAAGCTGTACTGTATAGATCTGAAATACAGATCTGTATACACTTGAAATACTGAATACTGAAATACAGGTCTGTAAATGCATGAAAACTTCAGCAAATGAAAACTTTTATATTCTTTCTCCTACCAATGTATTGGAGTGATTTATTGGGTCTGTAAAGGGCAATGAATGAGAACAAAAGGGTGATGTATTGCAATTCTGTTCTGTAATACTTTAATAGACACTTTTAACTGAAAATTCAAAACTCTGAAATACTCTGGGCGTTTATACACGACCCCTAAACTCCGGGGCAAATGGCTCCCAGCTCCGGAGCTTAAAAATGTTTCCCCACCAGCTCCGGAGTTTACAGGAAATTAGATGCGACCACGCCCACTTTAGCGCGTCCCAGCGCACCTTTCCAGTACCTGCTCTTCCATCCTGAAAATTCCTTGATGCGGTGTAAAGATAGTGAGTGCGGGGATCTCCTCCCTTCTGTTTGTTATTTTTTTGGCTCCCGCCCCTTTAAGAGCTACTTTTACAGAGACAGGAATCTTGCCGGCAAGAGCGAGAGCCAGAAGGAGAGCCAGAACGGAGGTGAGGCACGATCTTTTCTTCCTTTTCTCTCCCTCCCCTCACGCAGCCAGCAGCCAGGAAGTGTGGAGGGGTGGGGAATCAGGAAGAGCGACAAGCCCCTAAGATCTCTGGTCCGAATTTAAGTGGCCAGCGGATCTTAGCGCCCTCTTTCTTCCCTCCCACACAAAATGATTCCTAATTGATTAATTGATTGCAGTGCCTCTCTAAAAGGGAACAACCAAAATGTAGTTGATCACCTGGTCATTGTTTTGCTTTCTCATGCATCTCATGATCTCATAGATGTAACTTGGGCAAGATAATTAGGACATTGTCCCAGGACACTTCCTTCCTTCCTTCCTTCCTTCCTTCCTCCCTCCCTTCCTTCCTTCCTTCCTTCCTTGGAATGAAGGAAGAACAGAAAAGAGAGAGGAAGAAAAGAGGGAGGGATCATTCCTGCATTCATTAATTTTTGTCAGTGCAAACCTAGCAGGTCTTTGGCTATTTCAGAGACTCCTGCATTGGGATAGGTAAGTGTCTGCCACCTATGGTGTTTATTTGTATCAGATAGTGATGTTTTTTGTTTGCAAACATTATTTACAGTACTTATAATCTGTAACACATATATTTACAGTAACAAGTTTCATATTGATATATTTTGGAAACATTTTATTTTAAAAATGGGGGGTGTTACATGATTGCTGAAGTAATTCTCTGCATCCCTGTGTGCCCTCACTCCCACCCTACACATTTTGTTTGAAAAAAATACTTCTAATTATCATTATCTAGAATTTTGAATGTTATCACTGCTATATGGATTTGAATGTTATCACTGCTATATGGATTTGGGGGGCAGGATGGGGGAATAACATTCCAGGCTTAATCTGTAAGAGCCATTTGTAAGTGTATTGTGCTTCCTGGTTAACTCAACAAAATAAATGAATTTGATGAAATCTCCTGGAGTGTTTGTTTTAGTGTTCCTGTAATGTTGGAAAAATTGTTATTTATGAGGTGTCGTTGAAGAAAATTCCGGAGGAAGTTGAGTATAAGATTAAGGGATTATTAAATCAACTTTATTGTTTTTCCAAAACTTAAAAATGCTTTACAGCTGCAATAAATTGTATAAGCATGTTATCAACCCATAAATTTTAATAATTTAATAAACATTCTTCAGTAAATTTGGGCATCAGGCCAGCTCCTTGAACTCTCAATCTGTTTCACTACTAATGCAGTGTTTATCTGTTTAACACATACATTATTTCTTGTCATTTTTAAGCATAATTGTAGGGAATATTATTTCTTTTTAATGAGCCATCAGTTGGACACTGAAGTCAGAAAGGAATTTGACAGCCCTAGCTCGTTCTTTCTCCGTTGCAGCTCTGGACTCTTGAACATTGGCAGGCAGAATAAGACATGTCTATTTGCCTTGTTCTAGGTCTACTCATTTTCAATTGAGATACATTGTACAATATAAATAAGATAATGAGGCTGTGTGAATTCTCTTCTGTTTTCTCATGAAAAAAGGTTCTGGCTCCAGAGCCATCCCAGAGACTGTAGAATATATTAATCTCCTCTCTTGAGAGTGTAGAGAAGGCTCCACCATCAGATACAAGAACTAATCTTGAAAACTTGATTTGAAACTTTTCACATACAGTGTTTCAACACAGGGCTTCAGCAGAAAGGAGCTGTACTTGAGGCAGGTTGAGGGACAATGTAGACATCTGGGACCAACTGCCTTCCTAGTTCTCCATATACAGTTGTACCTCGGATAACGACTTTAATTCGTTCTCTGAGGCTAGTCGTTATCTGAAGAAAATCGTTATCCGAAACGCGGTTTCCCATAGGAATGAATGGGAAACCTATGTAATCCGTTCCGGAGGTCTCGGGAGAAAGGCAAAAAAGACCTCTTTAAAAGGTGCACTTTCAAAGTGCACTCCTCCCACTCCTCGCCCACCCCTGATACCGGCGCTGCCTCCCACCATCCTCCCCAGGGCCCCCACCTCTCCTCCTTTGCCACCACCGCTGCTGGGCACCCGGGCAGTGGGCAAACCTGGGGAAAGCTGTGCATCACTGGTGCTTCCTTTCCCCCACCCCCACCTCTGTTCCTTCGCCGCCGCTGCTGCCGTTGGACACCTGGGCGGTGGGTGAGCCGGGTGCTTCCGGCTTCCTCCCCCCAACCCCCCCAGCCCCGACCTCCCTTCCTCACCGCCGCTGGTTGCTCGGGCGGTGGGAAAAGCCACGGCTTCCAGCTTCCTCCTCCTATTCCCCCCCAGCCCCAACCTCCCTTCCTTGCCGCCGCTTGTCGCCCGGGTGGCGGGCAAAGCCGCGGCTTCCAGCTTCCTCCTCCCATTCCTCCCCTGGCCCCAAACATGTAGCCTCGCTGCTGCTCATTGGCCGGGAGCATGCAGGGCTTCCCTCTCCCACCCGCATTCCCTCCCAGCCCCAACCACCCAGCCTCACTGCCGCTCGTTGCCCGGGTGTGCGTGGGGCTTCCCTCTCCCACCCGCATTCCCTCCCAGCCCCAACTGCCGCTCATCGCCCTGGTGCGCGCAGGGCTTCCCTCTCCCACCCCATTCCCTCCCAGCCCCAACCGCCCAGCCTCACCACCGCTCGCACAGGGCTTCCCTCTCCCACCCCATTCCCTCCCAGCCCCAACCGCCCAGCCTCACCGCCACTCATCGCCCGGGTGTGCATGGGGCTTCCCTCTCCCACCCCCATTCCCTCCCAGCCCCCACCACCCAGCCTCACCACCGCTCGTCTCATGGCTTCACCCCTCCCTCCCCCCTCCACCCAGCTCCTACCTCTGCCATCTCTGCTGCCGCTGGGAGCCAGGAGCTGGTGAGTCAAGGCTGAGGGGATGGCTCCATTTTGTCAGGGAAAGTGCCCCTGGCTAGAGCTGAGGGCTGTGGACTGGGGGCGGGCTGTAAATGTCCAGTCATAATCCAAATTATTTGTATCTGGGGCAGTCGTTATCCGAGGTTCCACTGTACGTTCTTCAATGCATCAACAGATCTTCAGCAGCCCTGGAATGGCTGTGGATCAACTCACTCCCAATTCACTTCTCCTAGAATCAGTAGAAAGGGTTAGATTACAAAAGAGGGTCAAAGAAAGGACATTAAAATACTGCCCTTTTCTTACTTCTGCCTTTCCAGCATGAACCCAGAAGGATTCTGGGAAAGGGGTTTGCCTGCCTACAGATCTATTCTACTATAACAGGTAGGGCATCCAGAACTTCTGAAAAGAAGGAAAGAAAAGTGTCACTCTATACCATGGAATACCAGGTGTTGTAGGCGCCTGGAGTAGGAATTGGCAAGTGACTCCAGTATTGCTGCCAAGGAAATTCCATGGACATGGGGTCACGAAGAGGCAGTCATGACTGCAATGACACAACAACAAAATTCTTGTAGTTCTAGCTCCACAGTTGTCTTTCTATCAATAGAACGAGCCCTCTCATCATGGAACACTCATTTTATTAATAACAGTGGTCCCCACATTTGGGTCCCTGTGGATTCCTTGTCAGAAATAACTAGATAGAACACTATTAATTAATTAATTAATTAATTAATTAATTAATTAATTATTTAATTATTTAATTATTTTATTATTATTATTATTATTATTATTATTATTATTATTATTATTATTATTATTATTATTATTATTATTATTATTATTGGGAGTTCAGTTCAGTTCTGCTCTGTGGATCCCAGGAGAGGAGTCAGCCTGTGTGACCTTAGGTTTTTCCAGAAGAGAGTACAAAACCACTTCTGAGCATTCCCTACCCAGGGACACCCTAAACCAGCGTTTTTCAACCGCTGTTCCGCGGCACACTTCTGTGCCGTGGGACCTTGGCTGGTGTGCCGCGGAAAAATTCTTCCCACACCAGCAAGGCAGCGGTTGTGTAGTTCCTCCCCAGGTCTGAGACGCGGTCCTGGGGAGGAGAGCGGACTACTTTTCCCGGCGTGCTTTGCTGTGCACCAAGGGCTTTTCCAGCGAGAGAGAGCCGGGAGACCTGTACAAAACCCCTCCAGCCCTGGTCTGGGGGGGGACAAAGTCGGCCGCTGGTGCACCCTCCAGCCACCTCCACCCAGCACCTGCGGCCGCGGCCGCCCGGGAAGAGGACGCGGAGAAAGAGGGGAGGGGAGGGGAGCGGCGGCAGGCCGCCTTTTCCTCCCGCCGGTGCGCCCTCCTGCCTGCCGGCCGCCTCCGGGGCTCTGGCAAGAGGTGAGGGGCTAATTCCCAGGGCGGTCCTGCGCCCAAGCCCCCTGCCCCAGGCCAAGCTGCGCACCACCACCCCACCCACCACCACAGCCACCTCCACCCAGCACCTGCAGCCGCCCGGGAAGAGGACGCGGGGAAAGAGGGGAGGGGAGGGGAGCGGCGGCAGGCCACCTTTTCCTCCCACCGGTGCGCCCTCCCCCGATGACCTCCCCCCCGCGCGCGCTCCCGCCGGCCAGTCGCCCGCGCGCGCTCACTGGCGTTGTTCAGGAGGAGGAGGCGCTGGAGGTGAGCGCCGTCGTGGTGGCGGCGCAGGGCGTCAGCGGCGTCCCGGGCCACGTGCTGCATCCCCTCGTCAGTGCCCAGGTCAGCGGGCAGGGCCTGGACACGCAGCTCCGGGTAGGCGGCGCACAGCTCGCCCTCCAGCTCACCCAGTGTGCCCGCTGAGCGCGCCGCCAGCAGCAGGAGCGAGCCTGGCACCAGTCGCGCCGCCACCAGCCGCGCCACGCTTCACCCGAAACCCCATGACGCCCCCGTCACCAGGCACGCCGCCCGGCCCAGGCCCGGCCCCGACGACGACGACGATGTCCCTCAATTCCCTGTTCTGAGACTTTATTATGTTGGGGTGGACAGGTTAAGACAGGTTGGTGGGTGTGTTTTTGTGTGTGGTTTTTTTCTCTGAGCAGGATGAAAGGAAAGGCTCTCCCACCCCCTTTGCAGGGAGAGTAAGCCAAGAATTTCCCCCTCATATTGATTCCAGTACAGTAACACCTCTGTGCATGCTCAGGAGCACCATTTCCTCTCCTTTTTTCTAGCCAGCCAAGCACACCTCAACCGCGCAGCCCATCATCCCCAGGTGCAGGGGGGTTTCTCAGCCATGCTCGATCTACTCCTCCCCCCCCCGCTTGTTTTTTTTTTAACATTTTCTAATGGTGGTGTGCCTCGTGATTTTTTTCATGAGGCAAGTGTGCCTTTGCCCAAAAAAGGTTGAAAAACACTGCCCTAAACCAATATATTAATATATAAGCCACCTTTCTCCCAGAGGGGAGAATTGACTTAACCATATATTAATTCCAGCAATATAGTCAGAAGTCATCCCATACAACATATAAGGCAGGCAAATATTTATGCAATGGTTCATTTGTATGTAGGGAGTTTCTTTCTTCATTGACATTGTTTTCTCAGATGCATCAGGTGTCCATATGTATGTAACAAAATCTGAAAACTAGTGCAAAGCAACATGGCAATTCCTTGTGATATTTGGGTTTGAGCTTTAAATGAGCTTGGATAGCTGGATGCTGTATCAGAGCTACCCAGCAAAGTAGCAATGTGTAAAATTACTGAATAAAAATACATGTGTGATATCTGTTTCAGATTCTAGTGCTTTTTAGCAAACATTTAAGAAACATTCATGGGAAAGGCTACCAGGAATTGTCATGCTGAAGGAAAACTGAAATAGTTTTGCAAATGAACATTTGCTTGGATCATCTATCTCTAGGCTTGGAAAACTGAGATGACATGTATTTTAAAATATTCTGACTGTCTTCTAGGTTGCTTACAGAGGCTTTTTGATGGGGGAAATGACATAAATATTTAATTGCAAATAAATAAGTATAGCCTGCAATCCCACTTTTCAAATGCTCTGATTTCAGAGGGGCTTTGGTTGTTAGGTTATTGGATTTTTTTTAAAAAAATAAAAGACTCCTTAGCATAAGCCCTGTTCATAGAATACATGAGGGCATAAAATTATGTAGAGCACATGGAAGTGTGCATGATGATCCTACCTCCGTTATATTCATGTGAATACCAGCTTTTAACCTGGGCATCCCCCAAAATGACATCTTTTCTGCTTCTGTTAGCCTGTAGGAGTACCAGGTGTCTTCTCAGATGGGAGATAGCCTCTCCCACCCTCTAAATTTAAAACAAAATAAAGCCATAATTAGAATTTTGGGGAAAAAATTGAAAAGAATTTTTAAAGTACTACAGCCTATAATTTCTGCATCCCAGATTTCTTCCTAAGGAAAGAAAAGAAAGGAATGCTCTACCAGCGATGTGAATGTGGCACGGGAGCCATTTTGCCCACCCACCCGGGGGAGGCAAAGAACAAAGAGGCAGGACAGTGGCCTGTTTGGGCCAAGAAGGAGCTCACCTTAAAAGAAGGCTCCTAGCAGTCAGCCTGCCTCTTCTTCCTTGATTGTCACCCCACCTGCCCACCCTGTATTAAGGACGAGTACTTACTGGTTGCTTTGGAGCCGGATGGGAATTTCTGACTTGCTCCTAATTGGCCTGAAATGGAGCAGGTGAGTTTTCGCCCATCCCATTCTTAATGGTTATTTTCCAGGTCTGGTTTGTTTGCATTGGTCACACTGGTGGGTAGTAGCGGAAGGCAGGAGGATGGTGTAAGCTGGCCCACCTCACAGCGTTGAAGGCCCCGAGGACCTGGCGCTGGGAATGGGGGAATGGGCAGGGCCCCACAGGTAGTGATCACCCTGAACCGGGAGCCTCGGGTGGTTGGGACTGCAGGGTATTCCCCAGATTTTATTCCATCTCCTAACAGAGGCCGTCTGGGGTGTGGCCAGCCTCAGACGGATCAGCCTTATGTCCTACTATTGCCCCCCTCTTTGAATGTATGTAATATTGTATTTAATAAAGCATGGCCCATTTACTATCCAAAAACTTCTAGTCTTGCCTCTTTACTCCAGGCTGGGTGGGCAATGGTAAACTCTCTACAGTACCTGAATATCCCTGAAAAGGGCAGAACTGAGATGATATCATGTGACCAATATTACCACACAGTGCTGTGCAATGTTGATCTTCCTCTTTCTCAGAAAGTTGTCCTATATATCAGTCCATTCATTGACGTACGTTTAGCACATTTCACTACCTGCAAGAACTTTCATGGCACCATTTCACCTATGTGAAAACAATGGTTAATTGTTTTAGTCAGGTCTAGAGTGTCAATTGCCAAGCTATTTCCCAATGATGATTCTGCTATGCATTTTACTGCAAAAATTCACAACATATTAATAGACTGTGAATGTTCAGTGCACTATATTGTTAAATTTAAAACTGATACTGGATGTTGCTTTGACTTTATAGTTCTTTCCCATTGCTTACTACATTGATCCCATAGGAAATAGCATGCTGCTTGATTAAGGAATGTAGTTATATTTACACATACTATACACAGTGTACTAAACATCACGTATGAATTATTTATACTGACTGTTACATAGGCTGCAGTAAGAGGAATAAGTTCTCAGGAAATTCCCTTTGATTTCTTTGTGCTGTACTGGAAACAGAAACTACTTAGTTGAAAGCTTATCATGTGGTTCAAATTGTAGTGTTTGAGAGATTGATTTTGTCTTGACAAACTGGAGAGAGCTAAATCTTTGTTGCAGGCTGCAGAAGATATCCTTAAAACTGAAGTATGCTGTAATTTCGGTAGGTGGATGTTTATCTAGCAAAAGGGTTCCCCCACCCCTGAGGCAACATTCAGGGCAGTGTTGGGCCTCAGGTAAGTGTAGAGGCCCCCAGATAGGCACCCTAGTTCCAACCTGACCCAGCATCTGCATATCGCGGATTTTCCATTATCACAGGTTGGGTCGGGTCCCTAACCCCCGCAATAAGCAGGGGATTACTGTACTGGCAAATTAATCATTTCCCGCACTCTGTAGAGGGGCCAAGGAGGTTATTTTTAAAAAAATAAAATAAAAAGTATGTTGCTGGTCCGCAAATACTTGCTGTACCACTTTAATAAAAAATAGCTCAGTTGGAATGATTCTCAACTGGCCATTTAAAACAAAAACAAACACAGGCTTCCCAGAACTTTTGGTCCCTTTCCAGTGATCACAACACACTGGAAACAGACCAAAACAGAACAATCCTATTCACACCAGAAAAGTAGAAGCCCCTGGTTCAGAAAGATCCAGATAGGACCACTTTGGATGTGGGCTGATTCATTACCAAATATGTCAGCTGATTACCATCTTTAGGAGTGATCCAGCCTATCCCAGCAGTGAACCAAAAGCAGCCAAAGTGTCCATGTAGTCAAACTCTAACTCTAATACAAACTTCTGATAAGCCATCACTGTTGTTTTGATGCTATATCTTTCAGACAAAGTTGTTCCTAGTTCTTTTGGCATCATACTCCCTTAATTTTGAGAAATCTTAATGCCTCCCCCATCTTGCTTCTAGGAACAACACTACAACAAAAAAGTCAGTTGGCAATTAAAAATGTTAAAAATAAGATCTAAGACTTAATAAATTTTGTTTGAAATCAAGATGAAGACCAGGCAATTTAGCAACAATCTCAGTCTCGAAAAATTAAGCTTTAAAAAACATTTTCATTTGTGACAATTTTGCAGTCTGCCCTCTGCCTCCATAATAGCTTTGTACTCATTTAGAGGCATATCCCCCACTCCACCCCCAGTTGGGGTGCCAACTGGGCCTCTCTGGCATTAGACTATATTGCTATAGACATGTCTATGTAGCGAGAGCAGTTACATCATATCAATGTTTGACTTCTAAAGGATTTCCCCAGGAAATCCTAAGAAAGGGTTTGATTTTATGTCTTATATTTGCTAATGGGTGTCTTCTACCCTCTAGTCAACTGTGTTGGAACAGGGGTTCTTTCAGAAGTGCCTCTTGGGGGATTTTGCCTTGATTCCTTTGCCCTTAGCCACTGCAATTGTGTTGCTTCCATAATTAAAATAATAGTAACTTAGGTATCCTGTTTAGAGAACAATCAATTACAACGTGCTGACAAAATACTGAACATGCTTCCAAGCCTCTAATATATGGCTTCTCTTTATGGAGGTGAATCATGAAAGAAAGGCATGCACTGTATCACTCATGCAGAATCTTCTTTGATCCCTTATACCAGGCATGTAAGTCAGGCCTTGGGGCCAAATGTGGCCCATTTTCAAATTTCAAGTGCTCCATGTCTTCTTTTCCCCACCGGCTCAGCCTATCACACATCCCTGCCTGCTGGCCTCTCCCCATACTGGATGAAAGCGTCAGCTTGCAGTTTTACGGTTTGCCTGTCCTCTCTGCCTCTGTCCACCTGCCCAGCCACCTGCCCAACCTGTCTGCCCCAGGCTCCATTGCTGCAGCATCCTCCCTGCCTCCTTGCATGTTATAGAGACTTGTCCAAAGTCTGGCCCAGGGGCCAAATGCTGCTGAATGGTCAGCCCCCACACATTTTACCTCAACAAATCTGGCCCTCCTTGCAAAAAGTTTGGATACCCCTGCCTTAGACGTAAGCCTGCTAGGGTCATATGCCAGTTAGTTCGCCACTGTTGCAGTGTTGTTATGAGGAAAGTTGTTTTGTGGGATCACCATGCAGACTCCCAGGGAATGGTCATGGTTTCTGCTGCATTTCTTATAATATGAGTTCGGATTTTTGTGGTGGGAGATTATATTTTAAGACATCAGTTCTTCTTCTGCTAGGGCTGACAATTCTGATTAGACCCAGAGCTAAGAACATCACTGTTTTGGACTATGGAACAAAGAATCTCAGGTTCCAGAGATTCTGGGAATTTTAGTCCAAACGAAGTAACTTCTGCAGACTTGAGAAGGATCAGATGCTTGATATATGAGAAACAATCCAACTGTAATTCCTGCATACTGCGTAACAGCATTTGGAAATGATACATATACATTTCCCAGCCCGCTCGTCTTCTCTCTCCCATATTATTTATCGCATATAAAAAAGTAGCACACATTACTTCAGCTACAATTTTGACTTAATGAAGAGCTTAATAAAAATGGGCATTCAAGGCTTCTGCGTAGGCTGATAAATTAGCTAATGCAAGTCCTTATGTATAATGCAAAAGATTAGTCTTTGCATTTGCATAATGTGCTACAAATGACCTACTGTTTCCAGGAGCAGCAGCTCAGTTAAATGTGATCTGAAAGCCAAAGTGACGTCAATAAACTAATTACTCTTAGCATGGCATATTTCATTCATCGTCTGGAGTTCAAGACCTCCCTCTACGCTCCAGAGCGCTGAGAGGACCGTTGTAAGATGCTGAGGGTGTCTCAAGGATATAAGTGAGCCTTAATGAAAGAAAGATATACTCATTGTGATGGGAGGTTGCCTGTTCCCATTTTCCTGAATTTAATCAATCAGGCTGTTTCTCCAATGGCACAGAACTTCTCTTATTAGACACGCTGTCTCTTGTGCTCCTTTATCTCAAAAATGCATATGAACTACTGTCACTGAACAATTTCACTTCTGATTTTGAGGGGAAATTTCCCAGGTACCCTATAGTAACACCAGTTAGGGAGGGGAAGTGGGGCTTCTAAACCTATGTACTAGGGCTTGTGGAATTTCAAAGCCTCTGTATTCACTGTATGCTGAAGCTGGAATTAAATGTGGCATGTAGGAGGGTATGTTTTATGTTTTCCCTCGATTATATTTTTAAAAAAAGTAAAACAAAACATCAAATAGCCATTTGTAAAACAAAGGAACTGCTGAAGATTATTTTAAAAAACCCATTTTTAAACATTTGTACAAAAATGGATTTAAGAAGTCTTTCCCTATCATTTCTCTGCTGAGACTCCAAATGCTGATTTTGTTTTGTCAAATTTGACACAATTGGATGTCACATCTGTTTTTCAACCTCATTAGTCTTATATTTTCGTTGATTATTGTCCTAAACTTGTAAATGTGCCCTCACTTTGCTTATGTATGCCAAAAGTATAATACTCATTCTAGAGGGGGAAATGGCATTTAGTGACAAAACAAAACGTATTTTACTGTTTTGTTAGGTAATGAAGTAATTTGTTACCTAACAAAACAATGAAATAGCATTTTGCTTTTCATTTCATGCCCATCTCTACTGTTTACCCTAAGTCAACTAAAAATTTATCTCTCTTTTTGGAGAGCAACATTGTAACTGCTGATGATCTGTCCTACACATCCTAAACTTCGTCATCACTGCTGAAGTAAAATTCATCTGGCAATCTGATTAGCATCTGCTCGTGCTTATGGGGTAGGAACACTCTCTTGCCATTTGCCACAGGCAAAACACACTTGGGCAGATCATGTGTAGTGTTTTCCATTGCATGTCATTGGAAGAGCAACAAATATAATCAGGAGACTGGAAACCAAATCCTATGGGGAAAGACTGAAAGAGCTGGGTATGTTACCTTTGAGAAAAGAAAGCAAAGCAAAATGCAAAGTCTTCTGCTTATATACCACCCCATACCACTTCAAGTAGTCTCTGGGCAATTTACAGTTTTCATTACAGTATGCAGGCTACACATTGCCTCCCAGCAAGATGGGTACTCATTTTACCAACCTCGGAAGGATGGAAGGCTGAGTCAACCATGTGTTTGCTACCTGGGATTGAACCCCAGGTCGTGAGCACAGTTTTAGCTGCAGTATAGGCATTTAACCACTGCACCAGACAGAGGGGAGATATTACAGCAATTTTCAAATATTTATTTATTTATTTATTTATTTATTTATTTATTTATTTATTTATACAAAAATAGCTGCCCCACTAACATGTGATGACAAACCTTTTAGTGACCGAGTGCCCAAACTGTGATTCAAAACCCACTAATTTTTTGCAAAGTGCCAATACAGCAATTTAAAGTGAATATGGGTGGCTGTGAAGGGGCGATGTCAGGTGCCCACAGAAAGGGCTCCGAGTGCCACCTTTGGCACCTGAGCCATAGGTTTGTCAACACTGCCTCAGAGTGTAGGACATGAGTTCATGTTACAAGAAACCAGATTTAGACTGACTATCAAGAAAAAATATCTTAACTATTTAGAGCAGTTCATCAGTGGACGCAATTACATTGAGAGGTGATGAGTAATCTAATGCTGGCGGCATTCAAGAGAAAATTGGAACACTATCTGCCAGGTCTACTTTGAATTAAATTCCTGTGTGGATATTTCTTCTCATGATAATTTAAAGATAACTATATATGTTAGGATTTAAGAATTATATAGGCAATTTCATATGTATAGCAAATGACCAGTACTAGTGTCCCTCAATGAACCATGGGAAAAAACTCATTGCTTCAGAATCGTAGAGATACATCTACCTTTAGGAAAAGTATGTTAAAAACAAAACAAAAAAATCTTTTAGCAAAGGTATGTTAAAGACAATTAAAATCCCTTTAGGTTCCTTCCTGAAACAAAGATTAAAAGAGATATCCTGAAAGAAAGGATTTTCAAGGAACATACCAAAAATGACACCTTTCTCCCTCTCTCAAAAACACTCTTCTCCCTCTTACAATATAAAAGAACTAGGGGACATCCACTCAAACTGAGAGTTGGGAGAATGAGAACAGACAAAAGAAATTTTTTTTTTACCCAGCATGTTGTTAGTCTGTGGAACCCCCTGCCACAGGATGTGGTGATGGCATCTGGCCTGAATGCCTTCAAAAGGGGATTGGACAGATTCCTGGAGGAAAAGTCCATCACAGGTTACAAACCATGATGGAGATGTGTAATCTCCAGCCTTAAAACCAGGGTAATTTAAGGGCCAGATGCAGGGGAATGGTATCAGGAGACAGATATCTAGTCTTGTGCACTCCCTGACACATTTGGTGGAGCCACTGTGAGATACAGGATTCCAGGAAGCTGGACTAGATGGGCCTTTGGCCTGATCCAGCATGGCTCTTCTTATGTTCTTATGTTATGGACATTTTGGGATCAAAGGAGTGGAAAGACTGACCTTTATGACTCTTTGTGTGTATCTTCTACATATTTACTCTGTATTTTTGTTGCCCCAGAACCTTTCTTAACATGCATTTTGTTGTGGTGTATGTAGGTTTAGAAAATGTCTTCTCTCTTAGGAAATTTTAAGAAGAAAACTTCTTTACCCCTGCACTTAGCAGGGGTTTGGACTCAATGGCTTCATAGATACCTTCCAAATTAATTTTTCTTTGATTTTGTGGTATGGGGAAGTAATCAGCCTAAAAGGTAAAATTCCAGGTTATTACTAAGGCTTAAAATTAAATCCAGTAGAGTTGATTTAGGAGTGATGGTGGGGTATTATATCATCCACATGTCTGCACAGCTGTCCTTCCAGCAACCAATATGCAGCTTTAATTAGCAACATTATTTCCACTTCACCTACAGAAGCTAAAAGATTCTCTTGAGATCTATATTCAGTTATGATTTTGTTTAATCCTATTATTAAAGACAATAAATCTTTACTGCATTGGACTATCACCAGTACACCAATGATTCCATTATTTAAACAAATAATTATTAAGCTTTACAAGACCACTTAAGACCTGACAATAACAAATCATGGTTATAGGTTATTCAAAGTAAATTACTTATAAAATACTAATAAAATTAATTGGGAGATGTTTGATAGAGCACATTGAAATAGGAAGTGTTTACCATAGTCTTTGGCAAGTTTTAATCCCAGTGCTCCTGACTCTTATTTGCCAATAAAAAACAGCAGCTGAAATGTTTTTAATTTTTATGGTTGATGCTCGTCATAAGTCTGTCATTGCAGAATGACATCTCCCCCACTCAGACAATGGGCCGTTCCTTTGTATCTCACAGGAAAAAACTCAGTCTATTATGAGTGTGCTGAACTCATGCGCTTTTCCTGATGTGTCCATTTTCTCATCCTTCCTTCCCCCTAAAAGGACACCCCATTATATAACTTTCTTCAAATATTCTCTCCCCTCCCGACACACACACACACACACACACACACACACACACACACACACACACACACACACACACACTTTTTAAAAATGGCTGCTGCCATTTCCCCCTCAACATAATAGGAAGAATTCCAGCTCTGAAACATTGTGGAAGATTTTTAAAATACAGGTTTATAATTATGGATTATTTGAAATGTGAAATGTAAAATTCTGCTTTGACTTGGGTAGGTTGTTGAAAAAAAAGCTACTGTGTAGCCATCTCTTGGCATTAGGTGATAAATGTAAAATGTATAGGACTAAAACTTCTGACCAGAGTGTGGATTGTTTTTCCCCCCTGGAAATAATTTAAATATAATGCAAGTATCTGTGGTGGGGTAGGTCTCAAAACTAATTGTCAAGACAGCCCATTAAGAAATGCCTAGTATCTGCAAGAGTTCTTATTCCAGTATAAGGACTGAACCAGGAGCAGGGT
Organism: Phrynocephalus guinanensis; assembly: GCA_037367245.1. Lineage (NCBI taxonomy): Eukaryota > Metazoa > Chordata > Lepidosauria > Squamata > Agamidae > Phrynocephalus > Phrynocephalus guinanensis. The sequence continues at coordinate 55,278,452 of CM074738.1, forward strand.
TTTTGCTTGAAATTTTCCACAGTACATGTAAAACATTTCCACCCAAAATGAGGTCTTCCTTTGCAAAGCAAAGTATGTACACAGAGACAGGAAGTACAGAAGAGACTGATTGATAGAAAATATGCAAAATACCCATATATTACTTTTAATGTTTAATGGAACAGAAGGTACTGTTGTTTTATGTCCTGCTTTTGCACTGAATAATGAAAAACGTGTTCTTCCAAATGCATTAAGTTCCGGTAAAGGCACCAGAAAACATATTTTGTCAGAGGTGAGGAGGAACAATTTGCATCCCTACTATAGAGAAAATGATAAATGTTAAAAATTATTAATATTACTCAGTGTGTGCCTTATTAACAATGTGATTAAAACATTCCTAGGTCACATAAAATTTGTGTATTCCACTTGTAATGCATTGCATGTGAACATAAGAACATAAGAACATAAGAAGAGCCATGCTGGATCAGGCTAAAGGCCCATCTAGTCCAGCTTTCTGTGTCCCACCAAATGTGTCTGAGAGTGTACGAGACTAGATATCTATCTTTTGATACCTTTTTGAAGGCATCCAGGCCAGTTGTCATCATCACATCCTGTGGCAGGGAGTTCCACAGACTAACACACGCTAGGTAAAAAATATTATTGTCTGTTTTCACTCTCCCAGTCTTCAATTTGAGTGTATCTCCCTTAGTTCTGGTATTTTGTGAGAGGGAGAAGAGCATCCTCCTACCCACTTTGTTCGTGCCCTGCATAATTTTGTACGTCTTAGTCATATCCCCCCTGAGGCCCCTTTCCCCCAGACTAAAGTCCCCCAAATGTTTTAGCCTTTCCTCATAAGGGAGGCGCCCCAGTGCAGTAATCATTTTAGTCTCTCTCTTCTGCAGCTTTTCCAGTTCCACTATGTCTTTTTTGAGGTGTGGTGGCCAGAATTTATTATTATTGATTTATTTATTTTATTTCTATACCGCCCATTTTCCAGCAGGAAATCTGGGCGGTTTACAACAGAATTAAAATTGACAATACAATACAAAACAAAATCAAATAAAGCCAAGATAATAAGAGGGGGAACCCTCAGCAAGAGGTGTCGGGAGGGCGGAGGAAAAAAAGGTGGAATAGATTAATTTAAAATAGATTAGATTAAATTAAACTAAATTAAAGCACTTAAAACCTCCCTGAAAAGCATGGTTTTAAGCGCTTTTTTGAAGGTGGGCAGGGACTGTGCAAGGCGCAGCTCACTGGGAAGGTGGTTCCACAGCGAGGGGCCCACCACAGAGAAGGTGCGGTTGCACGTGAGTGATTTCCGCGCCTCCCTGGTTGTGGGCACTCGGAGTGAGCATGCCTGCAACATTCTAGTGGGCCTGGCCTCAGTTGACCTTTGGGAGATATGCTCCGACAGGTATTCAATACCCAAGCCGTGGAGGGTTTTGTAAACCAAAACCAGGACAAAACCAGAATTGTACACAATACTCCAGGTGCAGCCTTACTATTGTTTTGTACAATGGCATTTTAATGTTGGCTATTTTATTTTCAATCCCCTTTTTGATAACCCCTAGCATGGAATTGGCCATCTTCACTGCTGCCACACACTGGGTAGACACCTTCATTGAGCTGTCCACCAGCACACCAATATCTCTTTCCTGATCCGTCATGGATAGCTCAGAGCTCATGAGTTGATAGATAAAATTTTGATGTTTTTGCCTCATTATGCATTACTTTAGATTTTCATACATTGAAACACATTTGCTGTTTCTCAGCCCATTTCCCCAGTTTGGAGAGATCCTTCTGGAGCTCTTCACAATCTTCTCTGGTTTTTACCACACGGAAAAGTTTTGTGTCATCAGCAAACTTAGCTATGTCACTGCTTATCCCTGTCTCTAGGTCATTTATGAACAGATTGAAAAGCCCCGGTCCCAGGACAGATCCCTGGGGCACACTGCTTTTCACCTCTCTCCATTGTGAAAATTGCCCATTGACACCTACTCTTTGTTTCCTGGATCTCAACCAGTTCTCAGTCCATAAGAGGACCTGCCCTCTTATCTTATGTGCTGGACTCTGTTAGAGTCAAGCCAACTAGAGAAAATGAAAAAAGAAGCAATTTGAATCTTCAAGGAATTCATTTGATGTATGTGCTGGATCCAATTCATTCCTTTGAACTTGTGTCCAAAAATCAATACATTCACTGTCTTGTAGACAACAGAATTGGGAAATGGTTGCTCTCCAGATGCAATACTCTGTGGAATTCTGCAATGCAGTTGTGAATCTTGCTTCACAAATACTGTATGTTGGCCAAAATCTGTTGGAGGAAAAGCATGTATATACAGGCAATCAAACAGTAGATTTTCTCTCTCCTGCCAGGTCCTCTTAGAATGAGTGGTTGTGCAACCAACCACATAGTTTTTAGCTAGATCAGGATCAGTCATGTAAAGATGAGCCTGCAGGAAAGGAAGCAATATGTATTACTCTTGGGCAATTGCATGTATGAACAGGACTTTTCAGAAAAGATATTTCACCATAAATGGCTTGAAAACAAACTGCATTATGAGATCATCACAGCACATTCTTTTTTAAAAAATCCATATTTATTTTCTAGGGCAATAGCCATTCCAAGCAGATAGAAAACCTCAGCTGCTTTTTTCCAGGCATTCATTTAAAATGACACAGCAAAAGGCCCCAGGGAGGTTGGAGTGCCATTACACTGCATCACTCCTGGGTCAGGATGACCCCCCTAGTGAACGCACCTGTGGTGTTCTTGCCAGCAACCATGTTTTTAACTGCTTAGAATGTTGGGAAGCTGTGCAATTCAGCCTGCATTAGAGTTGGGCACAAAATGATTGTTTTTCCTTTTTGTTATTCGTTATTTGTTTTGTTATGGAACAAAACAAATAATGAGCAGACCCATAAAAGGAAAATGAAACAAAATGAAATGGACATTTACATTTCGTTTGCTTTGTTTTTGGTTTTCCCATAGGAATGCACTGAAGAAACCACTGCCGATCAGCTGGAGTTTTAAAAGTCTGCCCTTTCCCCCACCTGATGGGGCCCAATCAGGTGTGTGTGTGTGTGGGGGGGGGTTAAAATAAAAAATAAAAATAAATAAAAAATGTGCCAACCCAGCCCATGGGCCATCTGGTTGGTGCAATAAGGAAAAATAAAAAATAATAATAAAAAAGTGCTGACCCAGCCCACAGGCCAGCTGGTTGGCACAAGAAAAAATAATAATAATAAAATAATAAAAACAGTGCCGATCCAGCCCATGGGCCAGCTGGTCAGGGCAATAAGGAAAATAGGTGCTGACCCAACCCACGGGCCAGCTGGACAGCTAAAGAAAATAAATAAATAAATAAAAATAAAAAGCATGCCAACCCGGCCCATAGGCCAACTGGTCAGCACAATGAGGCAAAATAAAATATAATTTAAAAAACCACGCCGGGCAAAATGTGCATGTGTCAGGGTGATTGCTAATCCATTTTAACTCCTACGTTACATTTTGCCGTTTAGGAAATTAAAGGTTTTCCTTCAATTAGTACTAAAGTTAGTACATAATCCTTCATAGAATGAATCATTTGTGGACAAATACAGTGGTTTCCCCTTAATGGCAGACCTCAACCCACTTTTTCACCTTGCCACATTTTAAGCATTTGGATTGATTTTCATGTTTTAAAAAAACACACACAAATTCAGTGGTACAGTCCTGAAATAGGCCGATTTCCACATTTCTGGCCAGGATTAAAAGAAGTCTGAACTCTTGGTAGAGGTAGAACTGCTGGAGAGCTCAGTAATTTAGGTCTCTGGCTGTGGCACTAGAGGTTAAGAGTTCATTTTTCCACTGTGCCCCCTTGACTCAGGCTGGACTCAGTGATCCACAAGGTCCCTTCCAGCTCTTCCATTCAAAGCTAATTATTATTAAGTGCATCTATAGCAGAACCAGAAAGAGCCATCGGGAAAAAATGCTTGCCCCGTGGCTTGGCTTGGACCACAAGGCACTTCTAAAGGAAGCCTGGCTAAACTCAGGAGTGAAGCAACTTCTGCTCATCCCTTCAGTGATGCTATTTCTCTGTAGAAAGATGCCCACGAAGGTTATAACAATGGCCCGTTTTGTTACTGTGTCTGTTCTGGTTGACTCGTACATTTGCTAGCCTTTGTGGTGCCGCAGGACTGTTAGTCATTTCTCTTTAACTTTTGTGAAACAAATCAGAGAGAAAAACACTTCATAATAACCCAGAGAAACAGATTCCACATTATTTATTAGAGTTCCCTCACCACAGTGATTCTGTCCCTAAATATTATAGCTGTGACAACTCCTCACATGGTGACCTCACCTCATCTTTCTTAATACACATTCATAGTTTTTCATGTTAGCTTCTGTATTTAAAAGTTGACATAGTGTATGTTTTGATTTATTGCTTCCCTCTCACTGATCTTTTTAAAAGAAGACCCTCTCTGTGTGTGTATATATCAGGCATAAAAACCAAAGAAAAATAAAAAAATAAAGAAGATAAAACTGTTGTGGTACCTTAAAGACTAAGTGCTATATTTTAAAAAATGAACACCAACTGTGTGTGTGTACTTGATAAAGATAAAATTATATACATAGCAAGATATGCTTTATGTTATATGCATAGGGCAATGTGTCGTCTCATTTTAAAAAACAAAAACCCAAAGCAGCAAATTGTAGTGTAGCCATCCTTTGCTCTCTTTTAACAAACACACAACCTTCAATGGATTCAGATTGTACTCTGCCACTTGATGTAGTCAAATCAGTATTGGTGGGGTTTTTTGATATCGTGAAAATAATTGCTTCAGGCCCGTGAGGTCGAGGACAAAACCTTCCCTTTGGCAGTCAGTGTTCAGGCAATTGATCTTCTCATTTTATTTTAATCTCGCCAACCACTCTCCTTACCAACTAAACATACCCCCTCCTTAACTGAGAAGCTAAATGTTCCCACTGCCAGGAGTGCTTAGTGTAAATGTAATATTACATGAATCAAAGACCCTTTAGGCTATAATATAGGCTGGTAATTTATTACTGAAGAACAGAGGATTTTTAAAAAACTGTTCGGCTGAGGCAAATCACTGTGAATTAACTAGCAAGAGGGCAGCAGGTGCTCTCATTAAATTTACAGTCTCTGGCAGCACATATCAAAGTTAAGCAAAGGAGGGAAATGTGTAGATCTAGTGACGCATGTAATACCAACTTTGTATAGATACCCTAGTAAGACAAGTGTGCTTTTTGTGAGAGGTTGACCCCATTTTTAATATCAGGGGCTCATGCTGTAAATTTAAGTCAGCCAGACATCTGAAAAGCAGAAATGGGAGATAGTTACCAAACTGCCTAGGTTGAGCAAGTTTCCAAAGAAGAGGAGAAGCTAATGAAAGGGAAGTGCTGGGAGAAAGACCGAGAAACAAAACTGGCAACGTAGGTCGACAACGACAGGATGGGCAGTGGTGGAGAACCTTTGGCACTCCAGATGTTTTGGACAACAACTCCCTGAATTCCAAGCCTAGTTTGCCATTGACAAAAGACTGTGGGAGTTGTGGTCGAAAACATCTGGAGTGCCGAAGGTTTGCCACCACTGTGATAGGGCATCTCTGCATGGTAGTGATGGGGAAAGTGTCTGGCTGGATCTCACAGGGCTGCAATGTTCACCATCACCCATCCGTGACTGTCATGACTTGGCAATGGAGCAGTAGAATAAAAGGCTGGCAGTGTTGAAACCTGGGGCTTCCTGAGGAGAGAGATTCTGGTGTCATTGTCTCCCTTCTCAGGTTTCCTGTTTTCACTGAGCAAAGCCATGTTCCTTTCCACTGTTGAGAGAAAAATGAGTTTTCCCAGCAACAGTATATTGTTGCAAGCTGTCCCTTTTGTAACGTGAAGTATTTGAAGATGAAGACTTTGAAGACGGTTTGTTCTTAGATGGGCAGTTAAGAGTTCATAACTTTATAAAAGACCCAGACCTCAATTTTGATGTGCACAGATGCAGCAGGCTGCAAGTCTGGATCTATTTTATGGGACTGGGCTACTATGGGGGTCAGGGCTGATGGAAGCTGAATTCCTAGAACAACAAAAACTGAAGGGCTACATATTTCCCTGCAGTATAGGATGAGAACACATATCTAATTCATCCAGGGTCCTGCTTCCTGTGACAATCTATAAGATATGTGACTAACTTGCTTGGAGGGGGGATGTGAGTCAATAGGGTTAATCGAGACACTTCAATTAGGGTCTGGGTTTCCATCTATGCAATGCAATATATATTCACACTAATATATAATTGGCTTCAGGACACAATTTGCCTTTCCCTGTTTTTAGCTACTGGGAGCAAGCAATTGTCTCAAAATACGAATAGGTCAACAACATTCCATTTCTTTATTATCCTTTTTCTGTACAAAAAGTCATGCATCCACTTGCCAGGCATCTCCAGCTTTTTATTGGCCATAGGAAGGAACCACCCAAAACAAACATAAAGGCTTGATCATATTCTCAGGGATTTTTTTTCTCCCTTGTGATTCTTGTCTTGTCCGCTGCATTCATAAAGTAGACAGAGGCTAAAGCCATAAAAAAACACTGCTTTCCACAGAGTAATTTATCAAGTTCTTGAGAGCCCTAGTGTTCACTCCCCAAGGTCCATCTTTCGCTAAAATGAGTAATATGAGTTCTGTTTGAATACTCCTAAACAAACTATGCTACATTCCCCCCAAACTCTTATCAGAATCTGCCTTTTCCTTATAGCTCCTTTGGTGGTTATTTTTCCTGCCTCTCACAGTATATAACAACTGGCTTCCTTTTCTCTCTTCAATCCTTGTTCCCATTGCCCATCTATCATTTTTCCTAATAAAAATACTGTGATAAAAATCCAGCCCCTGCAAAGAGAATATATTTGTTGCCAATCTTAGCTCTGTAACACATAGAGTCTATGTTGTTGTGAACCAAAGCCAACTCTTTTTAGTGAGATTTGGTTAGCTCTGTGGGTTGAAGATGGTTTGGTTATAGGAAAGCAATAAGGCTGTGGTCCAGGATAGCAGATTTTAAGATGGAGTGCTTTAACTTGGTTTTCCTAGAACCCTGAGATCTACAAACCAGGGCCAAAACAACAGGTCATAGAAACATCCATTAGCTGAGAATTAAGTAGCAGAGTGCTTTTGGGCACATATTACACCATAAATTTATAGTCACTACCAGAATCAAGCTCACAATCTCTTTCACATATAAAATCCACTCCTGCTTCCCCATTCCCAGTAATTATTCTTTTGCTCAGGGAAGGGAAAATTGCTGCTGTTGTGAAACAATTAGGAGACTGAAGCCCTTACTGATTTGTTGGTGATAACCCAATCTACCAGGAAGATAGAGAGGTGGGTCAGGATCAGTTCTTTATCACCCCAGAGCAGAGATGTAGAATTTGCAGAAAATTTTCCATTCCCCCCCACTCACCCCAAAGTTTCAAATTTTCTGGAAATTTTACATCTCTACACCAGAGCTCAGGGCACATAATAATGGTCTCAAGTTACAAGAAAGTAGATTTTGGTTCAATATTAGGAAACGCTTCCTACAGCAAAATGATAATGGAACCAATTACCGTGGTGAGTGGTGAGCTCTCCAACACTGGACGTATACAAGAGAATATTGGAAACTTATCTGTCAGATAAACTTTGATTTGGATTCCTGTATTGAGCATGGGGTTGTACTTGACAGCCTTATAAGCCCGTTCCAACTACATTATTCGAAGATTCCATGACTGCATTACTTTAAAACTGATTTATATTGAAATTTAATATTGAAATTAAGCCCCTGTGTTGGCTGAAATAAATGGGTATAAATAAAATTAATTATATTTTTTAAAAGATTGCTATGTACTTGACCACTTCCCCAGCTGACCTCTGATCCAAGGGACATATGCGGGGACCTCCATTCATCTCCACTTTATTTTCTCAGTTCAGGCTATCTTTGTCTCTGACAATTAAGTTCCTGTTATTAAATAAATGTAAATAAAAAATTCAAGGTAAGCACGAACTATTATTTCCTACTTGAGTTTAAAGGCTTTCCATTCTATTTTGAGATAAAAGCAGGCTTAATTAAAATTTGATTTAAAAGTGTTCTTTTGTAGTAATGTGAGGCACCTTTTTATCCCTTTGCACCAAATATACTGTAGAACTGTATGCTTTCATCTCTCTCTGTTTTAAAAAGTTATGCTAAGGAAAAAAGAGAATACCAACCCATTAATAAGGTGTGATGGGACTGTGCCAAGAGTACAAAATACCAGGTGTTCTCTTATCAGTCTCAATCTAAATTAAGTGTACTGAAGGTTTAAACCTATATAACCCTCTTTGACAGACAGCATGTTGGCACTTTACCTGAACAGTGTCTATACGTGCCTTCTTTATTCACAAGTCAGATGGTAACTTCATCGTTTAACTTTATGCAGCTGTGAATCTACACTTTGTTTAATTGAATCAACCATTGAAAAACATAAGCTCAGTTCAGACACTACAGCAATTTATTATCAAAACCAGCCAATCCAGGAAAATACAGGCAAGTGAATTTGAGCCATGGCACCTCCTTTTCCTCCCATACTTTCTCTTTCTCACTGTTGATTTTCATGTCTCCTACTCAGAGATGGAAATGGCAGAGCTTGTGAAGCACATATGGTTGGTGGGGTCACTTCCTGAGTGCCCAGGATGCCCCTCCATTACTCCCTCAACACTGCTTTTCTAAAAAGTTGGGTTCAACTCTTGGATCCTCAAGCAGGGACAGTGTTCTGTTTTATGGCTATGTACATTTTTTTAAAAAATCCTGAAAATGGCTGTGTACAAATGGGAAACAGAATAAGTATAGTTCTATCTGGATGCCTTCTAAAATGCAGACTCCCTCCTGCTTTATGACACTGTAAACCTCTGATTAGCTGATAGCCCCATCTTGTAACTGTGCATTTGGTTTCTTTTTCCTACATGCAGTACTTTGCACTTCTGCCTGTTAAATTTAATTCTGCCCAGTCGACCAAAATTTTGAATTTTGTCTTCCAGGGTATTAGCTATTCCACCCAATTTTGTGTCATTTGTGCACCTCATTACTGTCAGAAAAGAGAAGACTGTTCATGTGAGGGTGGCTGTTCTTTCTCTGACCTTCTTTTCTTTGACGGTTACTTCACATCCACTCTCGTCCTGGGAGGAAGTTCTTTGCATGTTGATGTCGGTTGCAATCACGTGGTCTTCTTGAGGTTCTGTCCCTGTTCCTGTGTACTGACGGGCGTGAGGCATGATACCGGCATGACTGTTACCGCACGTCCTTGTTCTGTGATGAGATGTGAAATTCCATGCCTTTGTTCTTGGTTTTTTCCCCCGGCCTGACCTTCCGTTTTTCAATGTTTTGATTATCTGAAGCCTTCAATGCGTTACAGAGCTGAGTTTGAGGCATTTGTTTATTAATCTCTCTGCACTGCGTTGCTGACTCCATAGGGAATGTACTGACGAATGGCAGTTTGCACTCCTGCCACTAGATGGAGAATGGCACATTGCGGGAGGAGACTGACCTCATGGGCTCTCGTATCAGAATGAGAAGCAAGATGAGGAGATTCCTGAGGCCAGGGAGGGGAATATCTCATCCCGCTTAGATTGCAGTTCAGGGGGCATGGTTGGGACGAACTCCCTTGTCCCGCAATGGATGTGCGGTTAGATTTGTTCGTACCGGTCCCCAGCGGGACGGCGAACAGCGATGAGATGGACGTGAAGTATCAGCCTTTGTTACTGCTTGGAGACTTGAAGAAAGAAACTAAACAGGAAGTGAAAATGAGAAAGAGAAGGAGAGGCAAAGGACGATGAGAGACTACAGTAATGAAGAGCTCAGCAGGTATCCAGTGATGCTGTTGCTTGATGGCTATGCTTTTCCTTAAACAAATATAAATTAGAAATCCCACTAACCACATCTTGTTAGCAGCTCCCCCCTCCCCCCAGCACCTCTTTACCAGTTCAGTCAATCAGGTCCTTTGCTTTCTATTTTATTATTTTTTGTTTAACTTTTACAGAGAAGACTACCTACCCCCTAGGTAATTTATCACCTTTCCTTTGGTGGATGTATTTTACACTACAAACCTGTTTACATTTCTCAAAAAGCTTACAATATGCAGCATTTTAATTTTAGCCAATTCAAATCATGTGATTTTTGAGTAATTTTCTGAGTTCCTACTAAGTAATTGAAATGCTCCCTTTTAAAAGTGTGTATAACATTCATAATGGGCTTCAGGCGGTTAAGAAAATAGTGTACTAATATAAACAGCCCCTGATGGCTGTTTATTTTAACTTGCTTCCTAAGAAAATAATTCAACTCAGGGGAGAATAAATGCAGTTTGGAATTCATTGTGTGAACATGTTGTCTCCCACTTATTGTGTATACATGTTGTCTAATTATTGTGTGACCCTTTCATATATCTCTAGACAAATCAGAGGTGCTTCACATCTCCACCAGTTAGGCCATGGCTAACGTCCCATACTTAATGGATGTTGGGAATGGTTGCATAGGCAGGACTTTCAAATATCTCAGGCCACTGTAATCTAATGGGCCATTTCACCCCGTTATCCACCTAATGAGGCTATTCAGGCCACTGTTCACCTAATGAATCTATTCAGACCAGGGGAGTGTGAAACCCAGGAAGCCCTGCACCAACTTCTCTCAGACTGATGAAGTTACTTGGATGAATAATGAAACGTTTTGATGTCACAAGAAAAGAAATCAGTTACCATGACTCAAATCCTAGATAACTTCACCTGGATGACTGAGAATCTTGACAACCATGTTGTGTGAATGTGAAATGCAGCATGGTTTTTAACACAGGTCAAATCCCAGGATTTTTGGCTGTGTGACCAGGGCCTCAGTCAAAGGAGCCAGTCTCATAGTAAAAGTTGAACTCTTTGCACCTGACTCATACACATATTTAAGAGCTTTTGTCTCTCTTCCACACTTGTGCACATGTGTCAGACTTCAATAAATTGTCTCCCCACATGCCATTTTGGCGTGGATTTGGAAGTTTAGTTGAAAAGGATTTTTAACTTTCCAGCCTTGCTGTTTAAGTTTCTTCTTGTAAAGATGCTGTCAGCAGGTCTGTGGGAAACAAAGCCGCAGGAAGGAGTGAGGGAATAGCTCTGAGTACTGCCAAGGACTAGAATAGCTGGTTGGAGTCTATGCAAAATAATTCAGCAGACATTTGAATTCAATGCAACATAAAAATTAACATCACAAATCCCTTTTTATTACGGCTGTTGCTCTTAGCCCAATCTTTCGACAGGCTCATTCAGCTTGTAAGAGAAGAACTGACAACCCCATCCCAAGAGTCAGTAAAAGAGGTCTTGAGAAATCAGCACTCTGTTGGAGTACGGGAAGTTACACATGTATATATTCTAAACAGAAGGCGGGAAAGTGCAAAGCCACCAGCCCATGATACAGAAATATGGATACTTAGAATGTGTGTGTGTGTGTGTGTGTGTGTGTGTGTGTGTGTGTGTGTGTGTGTGTGTGTGTGTGTGTGTGTGTGTGTGTGTGTGCATGCGTGTGTGCATGTGTATGTGTACATATGGGAGGCATACACAAACACACACACGCCGCCTTAACATTTTTAACACAGAACATACCTTTGAATTCTTTTTTAAAAAAATGTGAAGCAAATACTTCGTATGTGTTGAACAGCATGGGCACCATTCTGGAAAAATGCAATGGTTGGAATAAAATTGGCATCTATTAAAATCTAAATTTCCATTAGAAGCAGAAGCCACAGTTCCTGTCGCCAGAGGAAACTACAATGACATTTATTATTCAGTTTCACCACTGTATTTTTGGTTGCTTTGATTTGTACATTTGGCCTTTGCAGGATGTGGTGGGAAAATGGAACAATTCTTCTCCTGGTCTTTCATTTTTTTTATTTATATCAGAAACCAAATGTTCCACACTGCTTGTTGAAGGATGATGCAGCTCCTTCTCTGCTTAAGTCAGAAGCTCCATAGTACAGTTAATAAATAGATCTGATAATTTTCCCCCAGTAGCATGCAACATCAAAAGCACTGGGTCCAACGAGTGATAATATTCTACAGTACACACTTAAAGGCACAGAATCTATATTTATGCAGACATAGGTGTAAATCTGCCTTCTTTTCTTCCCACTTGGAAAGGAGTGTGTCAGTGTGAAAACCCAAGTTTTTAAGGTTCACCTTATTTTATTTTATTTTATTTAGCTCTAGACATTAGCTTATTAAGTGATATCAATGTCATCCAGTTTGAGTAAAACGAAGGACTAAACTTTTCTGGAGTTTCTTGTGGGTTGTTCATTCTTTCCAGATTGAATTATGACATCCTTTCCTGTTTATTCAAGATTGGCATGTATTCTTTTAAAACACAGAGATTTTTTTTTTCATTTTAATCTGGATGGGGTGGGATGTTTGCTGAAGAGAGGATGCTTTCACTCTTTCATTAATTTATGCTTCCATTCTTTCACTGTCAGATCCATATATCACTGATTGCAATTAGAGATGGGGATGAATTTTTAAAATGGTAATACATCATGATTCATGATTCATTAGGGCTGATGAATCAATGAATTTTCCGTGATGAATCAATAATCTATTTGGCCCTTTGTACACGACCCCTAAACTCCGCTGCAAATGGCTCCCAGCTCCGGAGCTTAAAATTGTTTCCCCACCAGCTCCAGAGTTTACATATAATTAAGTGCAACCACACCCACCTAAGCGCGTCCCAGTGCACTTTTCATGTACCTGCTCTTGGAGAGTGAAAATCACCAAATCCGGATGTAATCTGGTGAGTGCGGGCTCTCCTCGCTTCTTTGTTGTTGTTTTTTGCCTCCCGCCCCTTTAAGAGAAGGAATGTGGCCCGGGGCGGCTTGGACCGGCAAACGGAGGTGAGCCTGCATTCTTTTGTCCCTTTTTTTCTCCCTTCCCTCACGCAGACAGGAGCAAGGAAGTGCGGAGGGGTGGGGACGCAGGAAGAGCAACGAACCCCCAAGATCTCTGGTCCAAATTTAAGTGGCCAGCGGATCTTAGGGGTCGTGTGAAAAGGCCCTTTGTCTCCCCTTTAAACCAGTACTTTTAAAACCTGGTATTTAAAGGCCCCAAATTCACAGGGAGGATTCCTCTGACTCTCTTCTACCAGCTCTGCAAATTTGGTGAAGACTGGGATTCAGACATCTGAGCTCTGCACCCCCAATGAGCACCCCCCCCTAGGAAAGTGCCCCCACAGGCACCAAGAGACACCTAAATTGCAGAGGGGTTTCACCCAACTCTCCTCTACAGTCCCTCCAAAGTGGGGTGATAAGATTGGGTTTCAGATAACTGAGTGAAACATCCACAAAATAGCCCTCCTAGGAAGTTGCCCTTTAGCAACTAAGTTGGGGAAAACCTAGTCTTGACCAAACTTGGAGGTACTGTAGAGCAGAAGCAGAGGAAACTTCTGCAAGTTTGGTGCAAGTTTCGAGTCTCCAGGCTCCTGGGTAGGACTTTCAGGGGGTCTTTAGGGGTACATAACTCAGACATCAAAACTCCAACATCTATCAGACCTGAAAGGGATTGTAGAGGACTTTTGGCAGGATGACTCCCTCCAATTTTGATATCGCTAGGTGACTAGGAGGGCACTTTATATTCCATCAAATTGACAAATAAAAATTACTTGAAAAATCATCAATGCATGCTCATCAGGGGACTCCAGTTACAGAGAATACGAATCGACAAATGCTGATGAATCAGCCATGTCTGTCAAAAAATGTGATTTGCTTTTTCAGTTTGTCCATATATCTAATTGCAATGCTTGCTGGATAATTGATTTTATCAGTAGATGTTGGATTCAGACATCAAGTTTTTTTAATGCTATGTGTCTCTGTTTTGCATGGGCTGAACTATGTCACACTGGACTGGCATGTCTATGTGCAGAACAGCATAGGGTAGAGGCTGGAGTTCTTAGTGTTTGTGGTTCTCTGCCTCTACTGGTTCCTGGCAGTTTTCAAAGAATATGGCTCCTTGATCAGATTTTTTACTTTCTGTTTTGGCAATGTTTCTCATATTAGAGCTCTATAGGCAATGATTTAAAGGGCAGTGTACAAAGAAGTATTAAAACCCAATGACTCCTTTTCTAGCTATGCTATATTCAGCAATCAGCATCATATTCAGTATATGATCCAAAGTAACCCATAGATACTTGGGGCAAATCAATGATCTAGCTGGATGCCTTTTCCAAGAAACCTGAAGTTTTCAAGATTAAGATGGTTGATCTGGTGAAAGACAGTATCTATGTCTTAGCAGGGTTAGATATAAATTGATTTCTATTATAAAATGCATCACATTCTTCTGAAGCACCTGTTAAGAGCTGTCCTGCTGTATAAAAACTGTTGTGGAACAACTGTGAGATTATCTGCATTGATAACATTTCTTATGCCTTGGAGAAATGGTTGGTCATTGTTACAGAAGTTAAGCAGTGCAGCAGTCAATAAATACACTGGGACAGGCCATTATTTTGAGTCCACCAATTATGTTATCCTTGAAAATTAAGGGAGAAAGGGTGATTTTTCTAAAAACACTTGTTATTAGCTTGTAGTCCTTCATTAAATTAATGTTTTCTGCATCACTTGATGAAGATCCAAAAAATCAACAACGGCTATCCCTGCTATCTTTCTAGTTTCAAAATAATCATTATTTTTCATTAAATGCAGGATTTGTGCCCTGCAAATGTTCCTAAGCTCAAAGCCAATCACAAACCACCATCAAATGGTTCAGGGGGATCTTTCTTGATAAGGAGGGCAAAGTAATGAAACTGACTTGACATTTTTAGGAGTCTCTGGGTTCTCAACCAGTTTCCAAAATAGCAACCATTTGTTACTTTTTCCACATTTTTTGGAATTCTCCATGGGAAGATAGTGGGATGCTCTCACATATGACCCTTAGAAGTACATACCTGTTCTTCTCATTGCTTATATATCTTTCCAGGAACAGACCCATTTTCCTCATTGTTTCTGTATCTTTCCAAGCCCAGATATATCTTTCCTGTTTCACCCCAGCAATAACCCAAAACGGTTCTTTTCTGTAGTGCTAAACTCATAACCAGAGAAGTCAGAAAAGAACATGGCAAACAAATGTAAGTGGATACCATGTTCCTGGAGATGCTGGTCCTAAGTAAAACATCCTGTTTATCTCCTTGTTGCTTCTTGTTTTCTTTTCTTTTGAGCATGGAATATTTTCATTAACTTTTCAGCAACCTGGGCCACTAGAGCTTTGCCTGCCTATATACCTTTCTTTACTTGCTGTGTTAGTTTGTTGCTTCTTAATCCATTCCTTGTTCAGAACACATTACAAGCCTAAATGAGATGGCTTGTAGGGCCATGCACAAAGAGTGGCTACAACCCAATGTCTCATTTCCCAGCTACATTATACTTGGGCTCCTGTTGTGCAGAGTCAATACATAAACAATCCCTCCAAGACTGTTCTCCGTTTCCGATTTGCAACAGAAGGTCAAATGTGAAAGGACACCATATGTTATTATTTTAAATGCCATTTTCCCAGTGTGTTTTCCGTATGGCAGACTAAATATTAACGATGTTTTGGGAATTGCACATCTTCAGCCAAATCCAGCTCTGGTCATAAATTAGCTCCTATTTCACAGAGAGAGAGAAAAAGTGTGTGTGTGTGTGTGAGAGAGAGAGGGGGGGAGTTATTCTACTTTGTTTCATGATTCCATGTGTTAGAATCATCACAGGGTTTATTAGTCATTTGAGGTCAATTGAGAAATTGCTGTATTTGCTTTCATAACAGCAGTGAGTGTGCTATGCACTTCTTGAGCTGGAAAACACACAATGATTTTTATGTGCCTCCAATCACTAGCAGATGCCAAACAGTCAGATCATTTCCCTTTAAACTGACCTCGGGGATTAAAAGAATTCAAAGAAGTTTCCAACAAACCAGTGTATTTGCTTTCCCTAATTTTACTTCTTCAGACTTCTGGAGTCTCACAATTTTCTTCAGATCAATCTACCTCTCCTCCACTGTGATTTCCTCACTGTTTTCTTCTTCATCAGAAGAGTGTCACTTTTTTCCATTCAGACTACTATTTGTGGAGCATTACTAGCAAAAGAAAAAATGGTTGGATTTTTTTCCAGAAAGATGGGAAGGAATGTGGCTCAGTTGTATGACAGTCTGGTGAAAATAAAGCCTCAAGTTAAAATTTCAGCATCTGTAGCTTAAATCGTCAAATAACATGTGACTGGACCATTTAGAGACTGTATACTGAGTCCACCAGGAGCTTGTCTATCCCCTTGTGTCCCCATTTTACTCACAGCTCTTCATACATCAAAACAAACAGCATTACACAGGAAAAAATATTAACTAGATATGGGCATTTCATTTTGGAAGGGGACTGCTTCTGAAATGAAACATGCCAGCACAGCTCAGGAAGAAGCCTCCAATGTGTCATCTTTCTCTCTCCCTGGTGCTGGCCAATCAGGAGCTGTGCAAGGACATGCATCATCCCGCCTCCCTGTCTGATTGGCCAGCACCAGGGACAGGAAAAGATGATGCATTGGAGGATTCTTTCTGATTGGAATTTTGCCCAGCATGAGGTAAAGCAAGGTAAGACAGTGGTTGATTTTGTTCTGGAGGGTGGGACTGCATTTTGAGTGCCAGCTGTGCTTCTGAAATGTGCCCTTCTGAAATGAAATGCTTATGTCTAATACTAACTGATTATATTAAGAGACCTTAACTGACTAACTAGTTTCATGCTGCCTACATGACAGACTCTAACTGACTACATAACTCTTCAAGCTCTTGAATGAAAAAAATGGGGGGGGGACTTCCAACTAGAGTGATGTGGCTCTCTTATAAATGCTGAGGCAGAGAGATAAAAATGGCTGCCACTGGACTGATTGACACTCACCCCTGACCAGAAGTATCCCTTCCAGCTAAAACCTGTTAAAAGCAACATAGAAGGAGGAAAGGGATATACATTGAAATTTGCCATTCTACCTTCCTTTGTCTGATATACCATCTCTGCAACCAGCAATCTCCTGTCTTGCCAAGGAGCCAGCAGGGAGAAAAAGCCAACCCAGAGAGTAGAATTTCCTCACATCCTGCTGAAGTTATGTTCAGATTGTGTCTTGACCTTCTGGCTAAAATCAAGCATGTTTTTTTTCTTCAGATGGCCAATATAGGAGGGCCTGTGGGACAAAATGGGTCACAGACCTCATTCCCAAACCTCAGAATTATCCCAGCTTCTGTCTTGACACTGAATCTCTGGGCCATAGCTGGGCTCAGTATGCTCATTATTTCCATGTACTGGATCAATGAGTGAGAAGGAGAGAGTCTCAGCCCTGCCTCTCTATCACCATCTCCATTGCCCTGTTATGTGTGGAGGATGATCAGCCAACCATCTCTGCTATCTGTCAGGGCTCTTTTGCATAAATTGGAATTGAGGAAAATCAGGTTCTTGACTCACATGGAAAACATTAATGGACAGCAGATGATCTTTGGTTAACATCCATTACTATTAATGCAGTGAAGAATGATAGAAGTGAAAATGAAAGAGGTTGGTCTTGAGGTTCTCCTCTTTTTGGTGTGCTAGGAGAACCCATTGAAATAACAACTCTGTGTCTGAGAAATGGCTCATTTCCTAGGAAATCATCCCACCGCTAAATGACTGCCAGGTTAGCTTGCATGCCTCTGTTTTGGGGTGTATGGGTAGAATGTAAATTCAGTCAACCAAGGCAATCAATCAATCAGTTAATCAAAGAGCCATTGAACAAAGTTCCTCACTGGGCAACTGCTGATGACTCTCATAATGTCCAGCACTAGTGGTGGATGTCAGAAGAAGAAAAGCTACTACAAGCTGGTTCAATCACTCTCCTGACTTCATCATGCATATAATTAGAGCTGACTGGTTGGGAGGAATCCATCCATTAATTGTAACAAATAAATCTCTAAGCTAATCATGTTTTCCTTGTTTTTATAAGCAGTTCGTTACACTTACCATCCAAAGGTCCCTCTAATAATATTGTTACAATGTTTAAGAAGTTATACATTTATTGTATTACTTTATTGTTAGGTAGCGGTAGCTCGAATAATTAATTTTAAACTATCAGAATGCATCAGCCAAGTGGTACAAGATACCTCTTGTTTGCAATAATGATCAGTGCAACATTTCCTGTTGGACACTGAGTTACCGGTGTCTTAACTGGTATCAGTTCACAACAGAGATGTATGCTGATTGTGTTAGACCACTATAAAAACATAGCAGGATCCCGATCAAGAGAGCATTTGTAGTTGCCAGAAGAGTGTGCCTATGTTTGACTGTTAAGCCAGACCAAAACACACTTCCCTTAGAACTGCTAATGGAGACATGCATTTTGCAGTTCTCAACATGCATAAGCTGCTTGAATAGTTTGCTGTGGTAGGTGCAACTGGCCAGAGGAGAAATCATGGTAAGACAGTTGAGAGGAGCGTGTCTCTAAAGAAACCCTAACCGTAGCAGTAGCTTTGTGTCTGTTCCTAATGAGTCTGAAATTGCCACTGCATTAGCAGCCTATTTCTGGTACTGATGACTTTCTGTCCTGTTCCCAGTCACCTCCAATTCTGTTGCTTTTTCTTTTCTGCTCTGTTTTAGTGGTTGCTGCCACAGCCTTGGTTGCTAGAGCAAAGCAAAGTGCTGTTTGCAGGTGGTTTTCCAGAGAGATCAGGGACTTAAGTGTATTTCAGCATTATTGCTCAGCAAATGTTTCATTTTTATAGAATTGATCTTTGTTTTACATTGCATTTCCCCAGGCATATTAGCTAGCCTTTTCCTCCCTCAATTCGAGGGTTCATGGTGTTTCTTCCAGGGCATGTCTCTGACCTCTCCAGGCACCTTTGTTTTATAATTAAACAAACCTGTTCACAAATGCTATGAAAGGAGAGATTGTGCATGTCTAGGTCTTAGTTTTATCGAATGGTGGTGAAAATTGCACCTCGAGGAAGGGTTTATTACATTTAACTGCTTAACAAGGATTTATTAAACTAAACAGCAGAGGAATCAAGATAGACTTCCATATGGGAAAATGTCACATACGTTCATTTTAAAAAAATCTACTCCCAACATTAGCATATTCTACAGCGATTAAACTAATATTAATAAGAACCCAGCTTTTTCTTAAGCTGCCTTTACTAATGCAATAGCAAGGACTGAAGAATTAGTTTCTTTCCTTGTTATATCTGACAGCTTCATTTAGTTGGATTGTAAACTTAGACATTTTGCAAAATACCTAATTCTTTCTGCCTGCTTATGAGGGCTTAACTGTATTTAAGAATCTCTGTATGTGCTAGTCGTTTCAACAGAAAATGAGATTTTTTTTAGAACTACTATGCTGTATGGCATCTTTTTCTTTCATTTGACAGTTTCTACATCTTTTCACAAGAGAATATTCTTTAGGTTGATTAGCTTTCCCGCAAGTATGTCCATTATATATTTAGAAATCCAATCAGCTTTTTAAAATTCCTTCTCTGCGATCTTGATTTTCCTGGAGTATTTTTTGTTGCTATGTTTTGTTACCTCTGCTTTTTAAGCTTTCTTTCAACATAAAATAAAAACCCACATGAAAAGCAAAGTTAAAGATATTTTATATGTTAATTAGGAAGGCTAAAATGTGAATGCTGCCAACATTTCTAGGTTCTTGGCTTCAAAAACCTTCATGCCAGCCAAGGCAAATAGAAGATAACCAGCAAAAAGACCTGTTAGTACCATCAGTCCTGACCTCCTCAAGAAAGAGTGGATGAGAGAAAGCCAAGTAGTCCTTGGACACAAGCTGAAGAGAAGGGTGGTGATGTCCCCATTGTGGGAATAGGGCGGTATACAAAAGCTAAAAATAAATAAATAAATAATAAATAAATTAGATTACAGAAATATTGTTGACTTCACAGGGGTCTTCATCCAGCCAGACATTACAGAAATGGCGGTTACACAGAAAAAAAAAATGAAAGTTCCAGAATTCATGGCCAGAAATGCAGGTGTCCTTCTTTAAAGAAAGTCCAAAAAGGGGACTCTAGAATGAGATTATACATGGTAGGTTTTAGATTTTATCTCTGGAACTATTGGTCAGAGTGTGCTTCCCAAACCTCTTGTTGTCTGTCTAAGACATTTGGGAGGGATGGTTTAATGGCAAAATCTGCAACCTGACATTTTGTTCCTAGGTCCATTTTTGGAATTGTTTTAAACAAGGACATTAGCCTGGAATTTGGCACTTTTACAGTTCTTCTGCACACCCACATGACTCTGTAATCCTCAGCATGAGGAAGACCCATGAAGAGTTGAAAGCTAGTTTGTAGTGATATTTTAGATATCTACTACTACTAAATCTATCCAGAATGCTTGTTTGCAGACTTATGTGAAGTCACCATGGCAGTAGCACTCAGAGGGATCCCGTGTCCAGGGAAGAAACCTAAAGCGCCAAAAAGGTAATAATACGAATGAATAAACTTCTGGATTCTTCTCTTGTAAGAATTTCCACTACAGCCAAGACATACTTTGGGGATGGAGAACCAAGCAAGATTATCAAAGTGAGTCCACCCAAAACCACACTTGGAGGCATGGAGGAGCTGCAGAACTGAGGACTGCTACCAAGAAGAAAGTAGCACATATTACTGCCATTAACAGTAAAGACTTTATTGCATGCCAGTGGAGTAGTTATTTTGCCAACAACCTATTTACAGAGTATTCTGTCTCTTACATTACTTTTTTTTTTAAAGAATGGAATGAAAATCCCTGGAATTAGGTCTCTCAATTTCTCTACTTGGGGGAATTCGTCAGCTCATTTAATATTAATTACTCAGTGCAATGTACAGGGACTGTTTTTATGATGAACTGTTATGTTGAGAATAATATATTCCAGTTGTCTGTCAGCTGTCTCTATTCCTGGTAGTAGAGAAACACTGAAAGTTTAGTGGCCTCAGGAATACAGGGATGATATATATAACTTTTCAATCCCAACTACTGCTAAACCAGAATGCACAGGAATTCTGGCAGGGTCAGAAAACAGCAAACCAATTTTAGTTATGTCAGAAATCCTAAAAAGCAATGTCTGAATATTTTCATAGGGCTCTTGCTATGAACAGACTGACAAATAAGAGACTTGTGTACATATACAACTGGAAAGGATGTGGTTTGTAGTCAGAAGATTTGGCACCCTTGTGATAATATTTCAGTTTTTATTTCCTGGATAGATTTCTCTATCTCTTAATAAACTGAATGTTCAGAAGGAAAACTTCCTTTCTCAGATTTATTTAGCAAGCAAGGATATATATAAAACATATAAAATATTAACCCTGTATCCACAAGTGTATAAAATAAATATAAAAATGATGAATATATATTTCAAAATCTACTGTCTTCATATAGAACTTCTATCCATGAACTTAAACAATATTCAGCCTAAAATAAATACTAGTGAGTAACAACAGCCTTATCTTCTATACAGTAACTATAAAGAGCTTGAAAAGTTATAATATCCAAAAGACACATTGCTTAAATGTATGCTTTTAAAAAGAAAAAGTATAAACTCTCATACAACCTTAAAATTTATTCTAAAAGCTATATTAAACAATTCTGAAAATATGCAATATTTTTGCATTAGTATTGCATTATCACAGGTATTTCTAAAGCATATTTTCTAAGACATATCAGCTGAGCAACATTTGCTGCTTGACTCCTTGCATGGATTTTATTTATTTATTTTATTTATGAGTAATTTTACCCTGCCTTTCTCCTTGGAAAAGGACCCAAGGTGGCTTACAGCAACAATATACAGTCCAGTACAATTAAGACATATTCAAGTTTAAGAACAGGGAATTGAGGGGTATCTTGCAGCATTAGATGACAGTTAAGAAAAGAGTATAAATGCCATGTAATCATGGAAGACCATCTAAAAGTTATGAGGAATGGGAACTAGCAATTGATAACATAATGTCAGTGTAATCACACAAGGAGAGATACATGCACAAAGTTATAAGTGGTTATAAACATAAGTCTGCATAGCCATGTATGGTAGTCCATCATTCAGGGAAAGCTTGCCTGAAGAGAAAGGTCTTTGCCTGTTTTCGGAAAGATGGCCATGTCTGCTGCCCGCATACATGCACCTGCTACTCAGCTGACAGGTGGGTGCGTAGACACAGGGAAGAGCTGCAAGAAGCTGGGATTGCTGTCTCTCAGGATGGTTGGTGACAGTGGCAGAGAAGGTGGTTACGGATTCAAGACAAGCTAGAGAGACAATGGGGAAGGTGAGGTTGGGCATCCCATTTTTCCAAAGCAAAACAAACTGCCAAGGGGTAGGTGGGTAGGACAGAAATGTGGTGCTTCATTTCATTTTGGCAAAATGGAATCCATGAACTGAACCATGAACCAGACCAGTTCATGTTTTTCCCCCTGGTTCATGCCCATCTTTAATCACATTACATCTTTCTATTATCTTACTATCTCCAGAAAAGATTTCCCCTCCTATCTCAATGAAAACAAGGCATGTATCTCTCATAACACTGAACACAATTCCCCTGTAGTTATGGCCTAGCAAACCAAACACAACCAGTCTTATGGGAAGGTCAGGATACTACTACGTCAGGAAGGGCATCACTACTACAACATGCCACTACTACAGCAAAATGCACCCCCACTGAGGGAGGTAGCTGCTAGAATGTGACCCTGTCTGTTAATATCAATATATGGTGCCACAGCATATATATTATTTCATACCCTCATTTTTATCCTGTTCAAAACTGTTGATTTTAGTCTCCATCTTTTTATTGAAACCAAAAGACAATAGTTAAACAGCAGGTGGACTTCGAAGAATTTGCTTGCTTGTTATTGTTTGCCAAGCATCCAAACCAAAAGCTTCAGAACTCAATGCAAAAATTAAAACAAAACAAGAAAAATTGGAGGGAAAATGCAACATGTTGAACAATGGAAACATATTTAGATACCAAGCAAATTGATTTTAGTTAGAAAGTAGATGGAACTATAACTTGCTTGCCTGTTAATTATCGCAAATCATTTAGATTAGAAGCCATCATAGTCTAAACTAGAGATGGGCACAAATCGAAAAAATGGTGTTTTGTTTTGTTTCGTTAAGAAGGTCAGTTTGTTTTGTTTTGTTTTTCGTGAATTTTTGCAGAAAAATTCATTTCATTGTTTTGTTAATTCATTTTTCGTTTTTAGCCCTTTTTCCCCAGCGCCCACTGCACGTCCCCTGGGGCCCGGGCAATGCTGGGTTGTTGCCCCCCTTATTTTAGGGTTCCAAGTCGACCAGGCTACCCTTGGGGCCCAGACGGCACTCCTTTTTTAAAAAAATTATTTGTAATTTATTTTATTTTTTCACTTCTGGGTTTGCCCTGCGCTACAGCACTCACCTAATGCTAACTTGAACTGTTAGCCTGAACTTAACAGGCTGCCCCATTTTGTTATTGGAACCATTACCATGAACTCACCTACTACCAGGAATCTTGCACTACCTGCAATTGTGGCCGTATCAGTGTGAACAGCCTTACTTATGCAGGTAAGAGAATGGGATGGGAGGAAACACACTATCCACCAAAGCCCAATCAGGAGAATAGTCAAAAATTCCTATCCGGCCCTGAAGTGACCAGCAAGGCTCATTCTCATTCCCTCTAGGGCGGACGGGTGGGGTGCTCATCAGCTGTGAACAAGAGGACAGGGAAGACGCAGTTTGCTGCCTTTAAATGGAGCTGACCCCGGGCAATTAAGCCCCATCATGTGGGGCGCAATTTCATGCCGTTTGTGAAGAATGGGCTTGCAAAGATTCCTGCGCTTTTACAAGCCTCCACAAGACACATTGTGGCAAAACCTACTATATAGATTTATGTGGACTAAACAATAAGAGCAGTTTTTAATAATATTACTGGGACCTAAAGGAGAAGCTTATATCCAGGTATTGCAAAGGATTACCACAAAATGAGACAGATAAGAGGATGGAATATATTGGATAATTAAATTTTTTTGTTAAAAAAATTCTTTTACAAAAGACACATTGATTCATGGCATAGAGATGCCCACTCACATACTGTATCTTCCTAGTGCAAAGTATAAACAGTAATGACTTTTGGATTGGGCCAAGCTTTCCAAGGAATGTCTTCAGAGGAAGAAGGGGCTTTCTTTGCCCCAGTGCCCCAAATGAGTGGCTGTGTGTGTGTGCTGTGTCACTACAGTCGTGACCGACTCTTTGTGACCCCATGTCCATGGAGTTTTCTTGGCAGGAATGAGTGGCTACATTAGCTATTGTTCAAGTAACGTGGAATGCAGGAGCAACTATGTTGACAAGTACACAACCTCAACATTCAAAATAAATTTATACTTTTAGTAGCTCAACTACAAGCAAGAAAGCAAGAAAGCAAGAAAGCAATTAAGCAAGCAAGCAAGCAAGCAAGCAAGCAGCAAGAAAGGAAGGAAGGAAGGAAGGAAGGAAGGAAGACATTCCAGGTTTTTATTCCTACAGGTGAAAATTAAAAATGTCATATGTTTTCAGTACATACATTTTCTCACTTCCAGCTCACAAAAGTTTTTGTGCATTTATCTTGTTAACTTTTGCAATAAATAAATAAATAACCCTAAATAAATAAATAAATAAATAAGTACTACTACTACTACTACTACTACTACTACTACTACTACTACTACTACTACTACTACTAAGTGTTTTTCAGTGCACACCCATCCACATCCATTTTGTGCAGAAAACCTTGTATATTGTCCCAATGCATATTTTCCTAAACCCACAATTTAGCTCTTTTAGCTCTTGAGTACAGAAAAAATCTCACAGCGACAGTCGATCTTTTTGACAGCCTCAGTGTGCTAAGGGGCTCCTTTTCCTTAAGGCAAAGAACATTTGTAGGTATTCATTACATAAGATGTGCCTCAGAGATGGTCTAACATGATGTTTCCTCCCACTGATTGCCTCTCTCTCTCTCTCTCTCTCTCTCTCTCTCTCTCTCTCTCTCTCTCTCTCTCTCTCTGTGTGTGTGTGTATTTGTGTGTTCATAACAAAAGACTTTCAGCCTCCCCATGGCTCTGCTTTCCGGGTGGGTGGGGGGGCGCTTTAGAGACTCCCAGATCACAGTGGTCAGTCTATCTGCTTCCTTTCCCACAGGATTGTTCCCTAAACTTCTATTTTTATAAAATACAGTCATCTTGATGTTTACAGTAAATGAGCTTTTCATGTCAATGACAGCTCAGGCAAGACAGATTGATGTGTCAGAATCAGCAGTGGAGTCTGATTTGCATGGAATGTAATCAGGTTCAGCATCTCTGAGGAGGGTTAACAGTCTGCTGTCTGTTTTCATGATATTTCAGAGTTTTTTGGAACACTGCCTTGATCAACAAATTATTTCATTTGTGTCCTCCTGAACCTTATCAAGTAAATTAGAGGTTATGGGATGTTGAGGAGACATGTGGGAGAACTGGGTTCCTGAACTGAAAATATGTCTTCCTGATTTGGCATATTTGAGCATCTCTGGCAAAGAGTCCCATATATTTGCAAGGATTTGATTTGAAACTTGCTTCAGAAAACAAAACAAAACAATCTACAAAACTGGACACACATAGAGAAGTTATTAGTCTGTACTAGGGATGGGCACAAAACAGAAAAATAGAGCTTTGTTTCATTTTGTTTTGTTTCTACTAGCAGTTCATTTTGTTTCATTTTAAATGATTTTTGTAAAAAAAAAAAAGGAACAAAATGAAGCAATGACAAAACAATTCATTACTCTATATAATGTCTTCCCCGGGTCCTAGAGACACCAAATTTGGTGGGTAGCTTTTTACGAGGGAGCCATTTTACACAGTAACAAACATTTCATTTTCAAGGGGGAAAAGTATTTCATTTCATTTTGTAATGAAACGCTATTTCCCATTTTGTTTCATTTTGTAACATTTCGAAAGCCTACGAAATGATGAAACAGTGTGTCATTTTTGTAAGATGCCCATCTCCAGTCTGTACTCTAAAATTTACACTGAGAGATATTTGGATGCTCAGACCTCTCAAGCATCCTATAACAATTTTGCAAGACATTTTGTGTCTAGACTCTCTCAAGATCATCTGTAATTAATCACTACATATAATCACCTATATACTGCTATACAGGCCTGGTGTTGTATAGTGGGGTTGGAGTACTGGCCTCAAAAACCAATATAGCTGAATCCTCTGTCTTGACCTGGAGCTTATGACATCATTAGAGTGGCTCACAATGGAGATGTAGCCATTTCTATGCCGCAGCAGGCACCTCTATGACACACAAAATCTCAACTGTTCATTGAAAATTTATTAATTTATTAATTTATTAATTTATTCTTGAAGAAATAAAGTCTAGCTAGAGGCCACCCCCCCCCCCAATTTCTTCCCAATGCTCCTAATGGGGTCTCATTTCAGTCACTGCAATATAACTTCAATCCTTTCTTATTTCTCTCTCTCTCCAAGGGAACTAGAACTACAGGTCCCCCACTCCAACAGAGGAGCACTTCTCCGGCACTTCACTGCATCAACTGAGTGCTTCGATCCTGGCATTGCTGCTTGAGGACTTGCCAAGAGACTTGAGGACTGCCTTTGGATTTGAAAGCCGTGTTCCCATTGGAGGGCTTTTTCTGCCCTTGAGAGACGGCCTACTACTTTTCATCTTTGAGAACAGTAATGCATGTGAATGGTAGCGCTGAGTGCGGTGTCATTTTGAACCCCAGCTGGAAGAGAAATTGAAAGAGAACACTGTCCATTTGTGATGCCATAATCCATAATACGGGCAGACACATAGACACAAATGCAGAAGAAAAATATTTGTGTTAACATTTCGAGTTGTAGCCATGCCATTTGAATGTGATGGTGGCTAGCGAAGATAGCTGAAAACAGATGATCTTGTATGATGGTTGGCTTCCTTTCCTCTGTACACTCAAGTGCTCATTACAGTCCTTTCTTTAAACTGCTGGCGAGACAGCTGCTTCTGCCTCTAAGGAGTGTTGAGTGAGGGAGCGTATAAATTACTGTAGCATTTTACAGCCAAGATAAACTCATACTGCTGGGTTATGGCCTGAATTGACATAAAAGAAGCAGCAAGCGGAGAAAAAAGTATTTTTTTATTGAATCATGTCACACACCCACATAAAGCATTTATATACAAATATTTTCTCTCTACACATTATTTTCTCTCTACACATTCCTTTCAACAGCTAATATTAAATATAAAACCACCACGGCATCAGTAAAAGGAAATTGTAATTTTACCATCTCTGTGTTAGGGTTAGTTACTAATGTGAACTTGCTGTTTTGAACTTGTTTTAGGCATTTTTGGATTATTCTGAATATATTACATAATTCTTCCTAAATTAAAATAGTCTATAAGTTATTGATAAATTGCAAAACAAAATATCCTGGCAGATAAGTGTTTTATTTTGTAGGCCAGAATCTATTGCTTATATTTTCTAAAAGAAGACCTACCAAATTAATTGCTGGACAGGGATATTGACTTTATGTAAATCCTATTAAGTCAATGGATCTATTCTGTTGGGGATAAGATTAAAATACGAACTTATAGTGTTGTTGTTACAGTAAGAATATTTCAAATCTGCTTATCAAGACACACAAATATGGCCCTTCAGAATTAATGTGTGTTAGGTGAAAAACAATTATTTTAAAGCTTTTAGAGTGTTCCAGCGAAGCTTCCTCTACCCACCTAAATTTTCTTTAACTGAGCTGCATCCTAATTAAAAAGAAATATAATGAGGAAACCTTTCCAAAAGACAGACTTGGGCTCTGGTGATTTTCAAGGGAAAGGTTTCCACAGTTATAGGCTGAATTGTGCCAGATTGCTCTCATTTAGAGCTGAACAACAGACTTGGAAGCATCATTATGGCACAACCAACTCTGAGCAATACCATTTCAAGATGTAACTGGGAGTGATGCAAGTGAATTCTCCTGCAGGTAAGAAGTAGCCAGGTTAGACAGATCTAACTGCTTTGTTTCCCTGGTTTTTACGATAGTAATAAAATTGGTGGGATATACTGCATGTCCTCATCAGAAATGCTACCATACTCAACTTCACTCAGAAATTACAAGCCTTTAAAATACAGTATCAAATTCTAACATCTTATATAGTAAGAATGTGGTACTCCTCACATTGGAACCTGAAGTTCAAGCTTTGATTTATGCAAATATATACCACGATTCAGTTGGTGGTCAATGCATTTCAGCTGCAATTATTTAAAATGGACTCTGTAATTTTTCTTTATTTTCTGTTTCTTTTTATTGGAAAACCAGCTCACAGCTTCTCATGGGGAATACAGCATTTAATTTTGTATTCAACCAATTACTGTGGGTATGGATTTTGCTTTGTTTATGGATCACAACACGGAGGCCATTATTTTCATAAATACATGGTGCCTTTATTGCAGCCAGCAGTATCAAATGAACACTGCTTCTTTGCAGCAATTTCAGTCTTTTTTGCCTCTTTTCTACACCACCAGCAATTTTCTCTGAGAGCTTTGTATAGTTTGTGAAACCTTGAGGAGCTGAGAAAATGTTCTTCTGGCTGGCTCATTCCCTCAGGAAACACCACTTGAATGTCAAAAGAACCACAAAGTACGAAATTATTCGTACTTTCATAAAACCAAGGATTTAAACACAGTGTGTGGGATGTATTACCGCTCTGCTGCAAGGCAACATAAAGAGCAAAGCTTTATCTTTCTGCTTGAAACCCGGCAACCTCTGGGAGTGCACATTTGACACACACAAAAATCAAAACATTTTCCTAGCACAAACAGCGAATGGAAAGTCAGTTTTGAGACAAAGCAAAAAAAGATGAAGAGAGCTGACATCCAAAGCATAGTGCCATGGTTTTAGGAATAGAGATGTAGCTTAGAACAGAACTGTGGTTTACTATTCTCATGAAAATCATGGTTGGGTACATTAAAGAGATCATGGTCTTTGTATGCCGAGATCACCTATGGAGATCAGATGAAAGTGTGTGTGTGTGTGTGTGTGTGTGTGTGTGTGTGTGTGTGTGTGTGTGTGTGTGTGTGTGTGTGTGTGTGTGTGTGTGTGTGTGTGTGTGTGTGTGCTGAACATGACCATAGGTCATAACTCAAACAACACCACAAAAATGGAACACTTCCCTGCATGCATGTCAGTTTCCATATCTGTATACTCTAGAGGTATATAGGTATATAGAGTTCTCAGTATATATTCTGTACAATGGCTCCCAACTGAGGGTTCCCAGATGTTCTTGGAGGACAACTCCCAGAAATCCTGACCAGCACAGCTGGTATTGAAGGAATCTGGGATTTTTAGTCCAAGAATCTCTGGAGACCCAATGCTGGGAAACATGGATCTAAAAGAATGGGACAACACACACATATAAAATTTCCAGGATTTTTTCCAGCAAAACTTTCTCTGTAGCCTTTTAGGGCCAAATTTTGTTTGGCTAAATATTATATGCAGTATAACACCCCCTTAAGTACTTGCCACCATTTTTCCTTCTCCTTATCAATTTGATTTTGAAGTTGTGCATCTATTAAACCTTCTTTTTAAAAGCAGTCTCCTTTCCATTTCTTTCCATGTTGTGAACGAATCCCAATGCCTTTGGGAATTCTCATGTGCAGTAATTTTTTCTGGTTTTCTCCAATTTCCAGAGAAGAACAGTTACTGGCTACATCTTTTGATGGGAAAAGCAGACACAAAAAACATGGGAATACACCAACCAAGATCAATTCACCATACCTCCTTTTCCTTTTCCTAATTGTTTTGTAAACCATGATGAAGTCATTGATCTCTCATTTGTTTGTACAAAAGGCCCAGCACTATTCTGAAAATAAATTGACCCTCTCTCCACTATTTCTATGCGAAGTGCATCTGACATGATTACTTTTCCTGATGCCTGGTCACACTTCATGTATCCAAAGTCTTGATGATGAATCACATCCGCTACAATTTTAGTATATTTTGGTTTGGCTTGTTGAACAAATCATCATCCAAATCTTCAGAATTTGATGAACTTTGGCATTCTCTTTTATCTAAATCTGGCTGTCTTGAATTAGTTTCACTGCTATAGTTTTCTTCTAAGTCAGGCACATCCAAACTTTGGCTTTCCAGATGTTTTGGACTACAGCTGCCACAGTCCTTTGTCCTTGGCAGTCTAAGCTTAGAATTCTGGGAGTTGTGGTCCAAAACATCAGGAGGGCTGAAGTTTGGACATGCCTGTTCTATGTCTTCTTGTTCAGGTTTTTAGTAGAGTCATGTGATGTGTGCCTCATTACATCCTCTACTGTTTTTTGATGTCGATGGTTCAGAATCTTTTCTTTTTTTTCCCAAAAATTCAGTCATAATTTCGCTTGACTTTGCACATTCTTCATCTTGGGCTTTCCTTCATTTTCTTCCTTCTGCCCCACTTAATTTTTTTCTCTTTTGTTCTTGTTTCATTTTATTGAATATATAAAAATATTTTAAAGAAATAAAATAAGCAAAGGGAATACTTATTCCATCGGGAACTGAATGTTAAATGGAAGCTCTTTGGGCTGTAATTTAGACTTCAATGCCTGGAGGCTCAGCTTTTCATTTTATGTGTTGAACATCTTTATATTTCTTTTCAAGGTGTTACCCCCTTTCCCCCCTTGATGTGCAATACCTTGAACTGTTTCTACCAATATATCTATTGGTCATGTTTCTTAGGCTTGAAAAAAACTGCTTTTAAGCAACGTCTTATCAAAAGCAATTATATATATTATTCATTAGTTGACTATTCCACATTTCCTCCATAGCTCTCCTTTGACATATTTTATCCTCACATTAACTTTGTAAGGTAGGTTAGAACATGAAAGAGAGATCTGTCTGGCCCAACATCTAATGGGTTCCATGGTTCAGAGGAATGTTGAACCTGAATACCCCAACTCCAAGTCCAAAATGCTGTCTATTCAACCATGTTACCGGTTGGCAAAAAAAGTGTGCACCCAGTTCTCTAGGTCTACCAGAGCAGAATCAAGTTTGTACCATTGAGACCCTTCCTTGCAAACTGTGACACTATGCAGCTTGCCCAAGGCCACACAGGCTGGCTCTCCTGGGATGAACACTTTCCGCTGCCCCCCCCCTAAATACACCCCTGCCTCCAGATATCCTCTGACTTGTTAGAGGGGTATTTATCTGGTCTTGATGGGGTTACACTCCCACTGACGCTTGGGATTTGTAGCTTGGGGCAGTTTTGCATCCAGCTCTCCCAATGGAGGTGCAAATGTCTGCTGCAGCTACAAGTGTGTTTTATTAACTTTTTGCTGATTGCCTGGCTTTGTCATCACCTGGGTTATAAATGCCTAAAAATAGTGGTTCATGAATTGGTAACTTCTAAAATGGACTCCTGTAAGGCTCTTTACTTAGGACTGTTCTTGAAGTTAGTATGGAAACCAGCAGGTCCCAAATGTAGTGGCCAGACTGATTACAGGTACCAGGAGATGTAGATCCATATCCCCAATCTTGGTATGTCTTCATTACTTCCATGTTGGTTTTTATGCTCAATTTAAAGTTCTGGTCATAACCTATAATGTTTTAAGACCTCAATGTTTGTTGGAAGATCTCTCCCACAAAATAGCTGCCCATCACACAAGCTCCTCACAGTCTTTGATGTTCTGAATTGTAACACCCCAGGATGACAGAAAAACCAACATTAAGAACAAAGCTTTATCAGTTGTGGCCCCTTCCTGTGAATTAACATTCCTATAAAGATTCACCAGGCGCCATTCCTCACAGTTTTTAGGAAGCCATTTGAGTCAGAATTATATAAAGCTATCTTCTTTGGTAAGGGTGCAACTAAACAGATATCACAGACTGGAATGGGCCAAAAGAGGGTTGCTTCAAACATGCTATT
This sequence comes from Phrynocephalus guinanensis, assembly GCA_037367245.1. Lineage (NCBI taxonomy): Eukaryota > Metazoa > Chordata > Lepidosauria > Squamata > Agamidae > Phrynocephalus > Phrynocephalus guinanensis. The sequence continues at coordinate 55,310,339 of CM074738.1, forward strand.
GATGTGGCATGCAAGCACTATTTGGTTTTTAAAATTTCCTTCCTTCCTTCCTCCCTTCTTTCCTTCCTTCCTTCCTTTCACTACTATACTACCCCATTAGTGTCACTATTCTCTGGGTGGTTCAAAACACACAATAAAACACCATATAACAAATACAATAAAATACATTAAAATACAATAAACCCTATCACTAGCTAAAACAATGAACCAAAATAAGCAAACAATAAACCAAAATGAACAATTAAAAAGAAAATACCACTACATGAATTAAAACTCATTTGAGTATCTCAGGACAATATTCACACTAGCACGGGGTGGTTGGAAGATTCCAGCAGAGAAGGAGGAGAGCTACAGACATCTTCTTGAGATTAGTGGAGAGAAGGTGGAATATATAGCAAAGATACAGATAGACTGACAGAAAGACCAACATGTCACATCCCTACTGACAAAGGAAAAATGGCTGAAAATGACAAATATTAATTTTCTTCTTCCTCCTTTTCTAGGAAGTAAGACAACAAATATTGAACAGGCAAATCAACTATTATACCATCATCTCCATTGTCCCAATAGATTCAGGAAACACTCAAAACCTTGGCAGAATTATGCTATTGTTCCACTCATATTTCAAAGTGCTGGATGTGAACTGTTTTGCTGGGCAACTCATGAGACCAAATGTACTGCAAAGTGGATCCTGACTAAACTGTGCCTGAAATAAAATCCAGATATCAACTGCATAATTATTTTTGGCAATAGTGAGCTCAGCGTGAAAGTTCCAGCAACCTGAAGCCATCTGCTGTAGTGCTGGGTTGTTGGCTTTTACTTTGAACTTTTAAAGTAATCAATTAGTGGGAGTCAGTGAACGTTGAGAGCTCTAGGCTAAGGTGGATGCACTTTGAAATAGTCCTGTCTTGGCAATTTTGCTTGTGCTTATAGAAATTTCTCCTGTAATAAGTATCTACCCTGCAATTGGAACAAAGTTTGCATTTTTAAAAACTTAATACTGAACTTGGCAATTTAGGTTTCCTCTGACCCCTCCCCATCTTTCTGCTTTTGACTGGATCTGCTCATTTTGACCATTTATATAATCATTAAATTATTCATATACTGCCCAATACCTAGAGACCTCTGGACAGGGTACAAGCAATAGCACAACATAAGTCAATTTCAAACAATTGAAACAGGTTAGAATATTTAAAGTAATAGAAAACAATCCAACAAAGTCAACCCGAGAATAGAATCAACCACTGAAAATACTCTAAACATCATGAAGCAGGGCTGTATCTAGGTTGGAACAAATGGACCAAAATACAGATGACAGGGAGATTGAAAGGTGAATCTACTGATGACCATCATCTTCTGATTCTATTCACTTTTTCACTTTGAAAGTTTAAACTTTCTGTATTCTCAAAGGCTTTCACGGATGGGATCTGATAGTTGTTGTGAGTTTTTTGGGCTGTTTGGCTGTGTTCTGGAAGTTTTTTCCCCTGACGTTTCACCAGACTCTGTGGCTGGCATCTTCAGAGGGCAAGGAGATGATCCACGTTCAGAGAGTTGATGGTGTTTCTCTCTTTTCTTGTTATGTTGCTATTTGGGGTTTTTGCTTTTTGTAGGCTCCTTGTCTTTTTACTTCTTATTTCCTCTGCTTCTTCTTCCGGAAGATGGTATATGGCTGATTCCATGTTTGAAATGATGTCTTCCACTGGAAACATCAGGAAAAAAAATTTCCAGAACTGCCAAACAGCCCGAAAAACTCACAACAACTATTTAAACTTTCGCTTTCTTATAGATGGACATCACATTTCCCCCCTTTTTTTCCTCATGAGCACTTGTACCTTACCTCGCCATGGAGTGGGTGGGAGACAGTGTCCTTGTCCCAATTGCCAAAATGGCTAGTTATGGCTTTGATAGTAGCCTTAAGTACCTTTAGAAGGAGCTAAGTTTTAACATTTTGTTAAAATGAGGCCAGTGCCAGCTGGGCCTCCAAAATAGGAATATTCGGCAGTCAGGATACTTACTATAGCTCAGAGGTCTCCTAGTGACATACAGCTCCCATAAGACAGAGGAGGTCTGTGCTGCAGATATTAAAACATCTGCAGATTTTTGATGACATTTAATGAAGGAAGCCTTGGTTACTTCATAAGTTAGAAAGAAATTGCTCTTATGAGACACTGAAAGGACATTTCGAATCTGTCCAATGGGAATAGAAGTTTGGCCATTCCACCAACCTTGCTGAAAGATTGTTGCATCTCTTCCTCCACCTCTCACCATCAGCATGAAACGTATAGCATGAATATTCCTCCAGCGATGTGCCTTTTCCTACTTTCCTCATCGTTTCCTTGTTCGTTCACATCACATTCTCTTGGTTTAGTTTCTACAACTTGTATTGCGTAAGCTGCTGCAGGAACCTTATTCTTTAGGGAATGGGACAAAAATCCCAACAGATAAATAGACAGATGTTGATTTGAATACAGATATATCCACTTCATTTATTTCTAATGATGACATTCTAGGGTTGGGGGGATCCTTATAACTTTGTTACAAAGGACTTGAGATTTTAAAAAAAGAATTGATTGTAAGAGAACACGAAACTGAACAATCTGTCCAAGTCTTTTTACATGTAAACCTGATGATATAGCTTGTGTTATTCCTAATTTTTGCACGGTCTAGCAATGTTAGGTAGCAGCAGTAGCAACATATGGCTCAGAGTCAGTTAGAGCAGTTACTGTATGTATGCTTTTTTTCATATGACTGTGGGCTGCGATTCTATTTCTGCTTGCCAACAAGTTGCATCCAGCTCTGTTGACCTTAACTCATGGTTGGTGTGTGTAGAATTATGCTATAAACAAGCATAAACTCAGTTTAGACTACAAACCCCTTCAAGCAGAGTGACAGTAAGCAAACAACAGATTTGCAACGACTTGAATAATGTAAAGCCTGAATTGAAGCAGTACAAATTGACCGGAGTCTTTAAAAACAGTACCAGTAATAATCCAAGAGGTAAGACTGATTTGGTAGCACATCAGCACTGCAATTAAATTCTTGGGAAATAGTCATATCCACAGAATTTGGAACCAATATGAATGACATATTGCAGTTGTCTTCTGCACTCCTACTGTAACACAGGAGAGTAGCCTAACATAATACATGGTGAGGGTGTGCCTAATCAAGATTTTTTTGACTGCATGGCAAAAAATTGTTTGCAGTTTTCTGATGGATGTGCAGGTTTGAAATACGTGTTTTTCTGGTGGAATACTTGAGATTAGTTTAGAATGACAGACAAAACCTGCTGATTCTTTGTGAGCTTTTCTTTGTCAAAGAAACAGACTAGCAAGTGCTTGAATGTGGAACTAATTAGTGGCAGCAGAAAGGTAAATCTATTGTGCTGCGTTTATAAGCAGAATTCACAGAAAACCAGATGGCATCTCTGACTGGATCTTCTAGCTTTCTCATTCTTAGAACAAAAACAATTGTGGGAAACTGACTGGAGAAGTGGCAATGGGGAGGAAGGGGCCAAATCTCTACCCATATTTTTCCAGTTTAAATCCCCCTGATTCTGGATGCTATTAGACCTGAAGAGATTACTAAACATACAGTATATAGTTTTTATGTCACAGTCTGTACAATCAAGTTGGAACTGGCTTAGATAAACTCTGACAGGGTTTTAAAGTTAAGTGAGATATTTAAGGAGTGTTTTTGCCAGTTCCACCCCCTCCCCTGTGAGCTTTCAGAGTCAAGGGGGGATTTAAGCACAAGTCTCCAGAACTGTATGCTTGTATGCTTGTTTCAAAGGTTTCCTGTACTACGTCTATATTTTCCTGCTTTGTACTTTCCTATTGGAACTTCAGGGTGAACATTAAGACTAGGGGAAAGGTTCATAAAGGAGAGAAGTAAATATTGTTTGCTCCATCGAAACAATATTTGATCAACACCATAGTTCACTGTAGCTGTTTTAAAGTAGAAACCAGGACAGCATATTAAAACTTGAACATGGATCTCCCATGTCACATCTTCTTTGGTGTATCAGAGACCCCTAGCCAGGGGTCTTCAAGAGGATTCAACACTAACCTGAAGCTTGATCCAGTGGAAGCAAGTACTGATATGGTCCATTCCCCAGCTGAAACTGATACATTTGATTTGATTTTTACATCTTTATACTTCCCCTTTCCTAAAAAAAGGTCTTTAGTAGAGATGGGCACGACTTAGCGGTATTTCCGTTTCCGTTTCCGTTACTCGGTTCCGTTACTCTACGGAAACAGTAACGGGAATTACTCCCCCAGACTTCGAGCTCGAACCGACGAACGAACAATTTTGGTCTGATTTGTCGTGCTCGTTCCTTGCATCGCGAGATCGCGCGATGCCACACGCGGCACAGAAAAAAAGTTTTTAAAAGTTAAAAAAACCCGGTTCCCGGCCAAAAAGCAGGTGGGAAAATGCCTGCCGTGCCTCAGGGCACCATCCAGAGGGGTTGTTTCTGGAGGTCCCCGGCCTCCCCCCTCATCCCCCGTCCTGGGCTGCTCTGGTGGGACTTGCCGCAGGCTCGCAGCCAGCAAAAAGCCCAGTCTCGCCGCCGGCCGCCGCAATTAAAGCGCAAGCAAGCGGCACGGACGGCACAGGAAAAAACTTTTAAACTCTCCCCCCACCCATTCCCGGGCCAAAAAAGCAGGCGGAAAAATGCCTGCTTGACTAAGGGCGCAGGGCACCTACCGGAGGGGTGGTTTCTGGAGGGGGGGTCCCGCCTCCCCCCCGTCCTGGGCAGCCGGACTCACGAGTTGCCATCGCCATGCCATGCGGTGCGGGCGGGGGATCCAAAATGGGGCGACAAACGCAATATTGTTTTTGAAATCGTGGTCCAAAAACACACAAGCACAACAGAAACACGCGAAAATTTATAAACTGCCAGATTTTTCACAGTAGCAGTGGGTTTTTTCTTGCAACAAAATGTCTCTCCTCTCCTCCTCTGTCCTCCATTGATTTTATTTTATTTTATTTTATTTACACCTGCGCAATGATGGGCTGGCCGAGTGGCCAGCCATGTGGGAGTGGACAACCATGCAAATTTTTGGAGCCATCCCACCAGTCGCATGGCCACTTGGCCATGGAGACTTCTGGGATGTGCCAAAAAGCCCCCTAAAACCTGCCCTAGCCCTAACCCTAACCCTTGACTCCGTACCCATACGTCACAGACTGTCTTCTTAGTGGGTCAGAGAGGCACCCAGAGGTGCAACCCACTAGCCCACCGTAACCTTACCCGTCACTAGCCTAACCCTAGCTCTTGCACTAAGCCACCTTAAAGCCAGATCTACTTGCTTGCATTGCACTACACGCAGCAAGTACAATTCCCTTCTGTGTGAGACATGGTGGTGCCAGAGCCTTGTGAAGGGCGGGCATGACCCTATCACTCTCACACTAGTCTCACGTCTGCACATTATGTTATGCAATATCCATATGGCTATTGCATAGCATTTTGCAGCAGCAGCAGGTGAGGAAGGGAGACCCCCATGTAGAGGGGTCTCTCTTGGAGCCTGCTTCCCCTTCCTAGTGGCAGGAGGCACCCACGGGTGCCTCCAGGAGCCCACTTTCCCTTTATAGCGGGCCAGAGGAGGCACCCACCCCACAGAGGTGCCTCCAGGAGCCCGCTCCCCCCCAAAAAAACCAGTACTAATGACAACGAAAAAACGAAAAAACGAACCGACTAATTTTTGCGAATTTTCGCGAAAACCGGAAATGACCCGAAATGGGACTGGCCCGACTAACGACAACTCGAAAATTTTTTTTTTCAAGTCGTGCCCATCTCTAGTCTTTAGAGACACAGCTGATTTAGAATATCAAGGTACAATCAGGGGGTATGCAAAGCCAGCTAAAAGTTCTCCTGAAGCCTCCTTCAACACCTTGTGATCAAGTTAAGGAAATCTGTTAATAAAATGGCAAAGGACAAATAAAGTATGCTGAAACAATGTGAATTGGATGTAATTAACGTATGCCGTAAACATTAAAACCCAATTTGATCTAGCATTCTTTCGAGTACTTTCTTAATATACCTAATGGAAACGTTCTACATACCCAAATATAATGGATATGCATATCTATAACCCCAATCAAGAGTGTTCTTAGATGGGTTGATAAAAAGTTCAAAAAAAAGTCCAGAAAATATTTCTTCATTCAAAATAAAATAAAATAAAATAAAGTGATGTTCAGAAAGGATCTACAAAAGCTTGCCAAAGTCAATCAAATAAAATAAATCAGTTCTACAATGATATTTAGCTGGCCAGATAACTCAATAAGCTGGATACCTGGCCGCAGAACTCAAAGTGAGGAGTTGGATTACCCAATCCGTCTCCTGGGAGAAGAACCAGTTTGGGTAGCCTGGGGCAAGTTGCCCAGTCCTAGACATGATGTCATACTGCCATGTGCAGTGCAGACAGAGATATTGTTTGCACATTTGTTAATTTGTAGGGAGAGAAACAAAAGTGACTGGGACAAAAAATGTTCCAACTAATCTAATGCCTTTGTAAAGCCCATGTGTGTGTGTGTTGTGTCATTACAGTTGTGACCGACTCTTCGTGACCCCATGTCCCTGGAGTTTTCTTGGCAGGAATTACTGAAGTGGCTTGCCAGTTCCTACTCCAGGCGCCTACAGCACCTGGTATTCCCTGGTGGTCTCCCATCCAAGTACTAACCAGGGCCAAACCTGCTTAGCTTCCGAAATCAGGTGAGATTGGATGTGCTTAGGGCATCTAGGCAGCACTTGTAAAGCCCATGTTCCATCCCAAATAATGCATTTGAGCTGGGAGGATTCTTCTGCCAGTTTGCAGCAAACCATGAAGCTGAGAAGCAGAAGTGACATACTCTGGTTGCCATATGTTTGCTGCATTTGAGCAACAGGCTGTTGGAATTTTCAGTGGGGGTAGGGAATACATATACATTTAACTGGAAATTGGGTTGTTTTATTTATTTATTTATTTATTTATTTATTTATTTATTTATTTATTTATTTATATACCGCCCATCTAGCAACAAAGGGCACTCTTGGTGGTTAACAAGGTTTACACAAATACAAAACATAACATCAACAGGATTCAGTGAATAGCAATACATCAAAATAAAACATAATAAACATAACTAAATCCAATTAAAACAAACAGAGGACTAAGATAGGCTAAGACTGAACAGACCAGGTACATTCAACCTAATCTGAATATTTGCACTGAGACTACTAAAAAGGACTGCTGGGCAGTTTGAGTTGTCTATTTCTATAGTAGAAAGGGCCCAGAAGGAATTTAATTGTGCACTGTGTTCCCTCGGACTTTAGAAAAAAGTGGGAAACAATGAGGATGAGCTGTCTAGATATCCTTTTAACCATGGCAGCTGGACTTCTTTTCTTGAGACTGAAAGGTTTCATTGCTCATCCAAGCAGCTTTGTCAGTCATTAGACTTTTACCACAATACTTATCTCATCCTTATCAGCCCCTTCCCTGGGTAGTTCTCAATACTTTGGGAGGCTTTGGGTTCCAAGCAACAAAGCAAAACAAAACAAAAAACTCAAAGGTCACTCACAGCAAGATTTTAAAAAATATTTAACCTGGTGGTGAGGTTTAAGGCAAAGTTGAGCAATACCCTATTGCTTTGGGGTAGGAGCTCAAAATTTTTGTTTTAATTAAAATTTGTTTCTCTTTAATTTTTTGTTTTTATGGTAATGGGTTTTCTTTTGTTTTTGTCTCTTCATTTGTCATATTATTTTGGATTATGCTTTTATAAAAATATACTTCCTTGTGGCTTGAATTGTTCAAATGAAATCTATCAAGACACTTTGTTAATTTGTTGTAGCTCCAGAGAAACCAGAGGTCTTGTAGCACATTCAAGACCAGACAGCTTTTATTTTTCTTAAGCATGCATGTGTCCAAGCATCCCTTTAATGCATTCAAGCACACTGGATGTATGTTGGACATGCAAAAACGTAAGAAAAATAAAAAGTAATTTGTCTTAAAAGTGCTGTAAAACCTCTTATTCCAGATGAGGACTCCATTTCACTTAAAAGTGCATATTGATTAATTACTAAATCCAAATTTTGGCAGCAACAACATTATGATATTTTTAACTGCTACCTATTTTCCTGACTTTCCTGAGTCAGCTTCTTCCTGCTACCAAGTGAAGAAGAATACTGCATCAGTTGCCATAAATCTGTCTTCTGAACTTTAATTGAAACAGCAGACATGAGATGCTTTTTGCTTTAGAAAGTAAGAGATCTAAACGCTTATCAGAAAAATGGTGGGGATAACACTGACTGACAGGAATAAGAGAGATGAAAATGGATTCAAAAGAATCATATGTTATTCCCTGTGGGATAGTTCTACATTTTAACTGTGTTATGTGAGAAGACCCTCCAAACAGTAAGAGAGATGGAAATACACAATTTATGTTTAATATTAACATTGTAAAGATTAGCCCTCAACTCTGCTGTGCTTGTTTTGTATTACAACCATTCCTCACTTAATGATGGAGCTCCGTTCCTGCAACTAGGTCATTAAGTGAATTGGTTGTTAAGTGAGGAACTTAAGGCAGACATCTTGTGGTGTGTTGATGCAACCTTCATTGTAGACAGACCAGAGCAGGGAGGCTCACCAGGAGGCCATGGAAGAAGTAGAGCAAAAAAGGAGGGGAAAATAGAGATGGAGGTGGGTGGTGCTCTGTCCTGCTTGGGTATTTCTCCTCTCCAGCAGAGGCATTGTGATCCTCACAACTACACCCATCTCTTGGAAGCAGTGGAAGAGGAGGAAGGTGAGGGGGGTGATGTAACCCTGCTTCATCACCTCTGAGTCCAGACAAGGTAGGTGCAGGCAAGCAGAACCAGGCTGGATGCTTTGGCCCAGGCCCTGTGGGCTGGAACAGAAGGTTCTTCCTGAGGCATAAATTAGGTGGTGTCAGCAGCTTTGGCCACCACTGGTGGTTGTAAGTCTGAGAGGTCATTAAACAGGTAGGTTGTTATGTGAGGCGTGGCTGTAATCCATAGACAGGCAATGACATTTTAGTTATAAGCTTTCACTTTCAAAATTTATTTCAATGTGGGGAGGTATTCAAGGTGCATTAATATCTGCATGAAAATTCACTAGCCTCCATGCACATTTCATGAGACCAGCTAAAAAGAGTATTCATGCTTCACGTGCTCCTGTTTTATGGCACAGGGCTCCATTTCATTACATTTCACCCATACCATAATCAAGGATGACTTCTTCTATCTCTCTTACATCCAGCCATGAAAAGGAAACCCATTGTGACATTCTTGGAACAGTGTTTTTGCTCACAGGAAGTCTAGATCTTTTGCAACCCTTTTGTCTTATTTGCAACTCTCAAGAGCTTAATAAATAAGTGAAAATAACAGAGGAAAAAGAAAGGATTTGGGGAGACTGACATGCATAATGTGGGGTGAGTCCCACCTTGCTGTATGTGCTCAGAAGACAATACCTATGAGTATCTGGAGCATCTTCATAGATGTTGTTGTTGTTGCTGCTGCTGCTGCTGCTGCGGTTGTTGTTATATTTCAGCAAGTTGATTTTGATTTAGGGCATGTCTGTGAGTGAGAGATCCTCAAAATGCCCTGTGTCCTCAACAGCCCTGCTCAACTCTTGCAAAATTAAATTTCCATTACAGAATTGGGTTCATCTTATTTGTACTGCCATCAACATTTCCCACCATTATCGTCTTTGCACCGCCAAGACCCGAAATAAACAGAGGATAAAAGCTGTTGGATTTTTAATTGGGCTACAACTTTATTTAAATCTTTAAATCTTTAATATTCAGCAAACTAAAAAGGAGACCTGCCATAGTGCAAATTAACTTTGGTCTGGGTGACCTTGACCTTCAGGCACTAAATAAATCAGGTGAGTTCCTACCTGGAATGATGCTGCTCAATTTATTCAGCACCTTTCCCAATTGTGGGAGACTAGGTCCTCCAAGGCAGCCATAACAAATTTAACCACAACCTATTATCTTATTAATACTCTTCTAACACTAACCTGAACTTGTTGACATTCAACTAAAAGGCTGCCCCTTCCCCTTAACGGAGCATATACCATGAACTCACCTACAACAAAAACATTGCTTTACCTGCAAGTTGTGAGCGATGAAACAAAACAAAACCTACCTATCCCAGTAATGAGAATATGATGGGCGAAAACTCACCACTAGCCAACTACCAATCAGATTAATGGTCATAAATTCTTATCCGGCCCCGAAGCGACCCACTACTCTCATTCTCCTTACGTCTGGTGGGAGGGATGCTGCAAAGTGGTGAAAGAGAAAGGTTAGTCTGCCTGGAGTCTTTTTAAAGGCTTATCAAAGCCCACAAAACCAAGGATCACATGGTCAGGCTGTTTGCACCACAGCTTCAGTTCGGGCTGCAAAGCATCCCTGTTGTGGACCGTTAGCCCCCATGGAACCACCATTTCCAGTGATTCTTGCCTTTTCATTATTTGCCCAAAGCACGACGTCCTCTGTTTCATCCTTTTTGCCTCCAGAGATAGTTCGGGCTTGATTTGGGCTAGGACACACTCATTCATCTTTCTGGCTGTCCATGGTGTCCACAAAGCTCTCTTCTAGCATCATATTTCAAACAAATCATTTTGTGAGCTTTTGTTTTTAACTCTCCAGTTTTCACATGTGGTGATTGGAAATATGATAGTATGAATGATCTTACTCTTGATCTCCAGTGACATAGCCTGACACTTGATGGTTCCCCCCCCCCGCTATTTCCTTCATTTTTGCCCTTCCTAGTATCTTCCTATCTATCGATTTTGTGGCTGAAGTCTCCATTTGGATTGATGATTGAACCAAAGTATACAAAATCTTTTACTATTTCATTTCCCCCCCATTAAAGTAGTGTGATCATGATTTTTCTCTTAATATCCAGTGGCAGTTCTGCTTGGATTAATTAACTTCTCTTCAATTTAAATTCACTGGAATTATAAACCTCCAAAGTAACTTATTCAAACTTAACAAATTCTCCTTTATCTTTGCAGACATAGATAGGTTTTAGTATTCTATATCTCATATATTTTTCCAACCCTGCCTGTGCTTTCTATTTCCAAATCATATCCCTAAAATGTGATAAGCACATCTTGTTGGTCCTCTGGCTCCAATTTATAAATGTTCCAATTTTGCTGTGCCCCTGTTCCCTGGTAGCACGTCTGTTTTCCTATTCTCCCAAAAAGCTTAATCGAAGCCTATGAAGGTCTTAGTGATTTTTGACAGAATGATTATGTCAAGTATAGTTATCAATATTATGGTTATAAATGTTTATAAGTGAAATAGGGAAGAGAATCACAAAATTAAAGCAGGCTGTCGAGAACAACACTGCACATTGTTTGTCACCCACACAGTCTGTTTAGATGTACAGTATCTCTTTGAGATACTCAAAGGCTTTCAGAAGTCATAGACTTCCTTGGTTAAAAAATTACAAGAAAACTTATATCCCAGAAATCTTCTAAATCAAACTGTCTTCCTTACAGATACTGTGCCTAGCAATTGCCAAGTGACCGTATTGATTTCTCAGTGTTCATCCAAACATCCTAGCATAGCCCAAGCGCAATAGGTAAGAACAAGGAGATTGGAAACCTTCTGACTAGGTTGCTCTGTGTCTTCTTAGTGAATTACTGAATAGATGGAGCAAACTCCCAGTCAGTTCACTGTGGCAAAGGAAAGAATATAGAGAGACTAGAGATGGGCATGAAACAAATTTCTAATTTGTTTTGTTGTTCATTATCTGTTTCGTTACATAACAAAAAGAATAATGAACCCACCCATCAAAGAAGAATGAAATGAAATGAAATGGAAATTTCTTCATTTTTTGTTTTCCCATAGGAATGAATCAAAGCAATGCCTTACTATGGGAAAAAGCAGGCACCGGAAACCGCAGCTTTTTTTTTGGCAGAGCCCCAAGCGCCGATCAGCTGTAGTGCGGGCTTGGGACTTGTCAAAAAAAAGTTTTAAAAGCCCACACTTTCCCGGTGCCAATCGGGCACATTGGGGGAGGGAAGATAATTTTTGCTTCCCACCACCACCACCTCCAGAACTCTGGATCAAGCATGCCTAAATAGTAAACTATAGATCACCACCACCCCCTCCAGCAAAACACTCCCCCCATAAAATTTGGAGAGGTTGCCTTTTTCCACCACTCCCCAATATGTCCACTTCCTTTTGGTCTTTCTTAAAAAGATTAAAATAAAATCAAGTGATTCCTAATCAAGGTTTAGTTGCTTGCTTTCTTAAATTCTCTTCCTCCTCCCTCCCCCTTTGCCATGCCATCATAAAAAAGAAAAATATTAATGCAGCTAGCTCAGTGAAATACACCCTCTTTTCCCCTTACCTTTCCTCAGGATCTCCCGGAGTTGCCTTCTCTGCCCTCATGGACACATTGCCAAACCAACACAGAAAGACAACAGGCCCCTTTAAGCAGTCTTCAAGAAAATGGTTCAAAAGACTGCTCCTGTCTTAGAGCAAGACCAGCAGCTAACTGAACTGGCCTGGTAAAGGAAAAGTGGGCGGGGTGGGGGAGCTTGCAAAATATTTTCCTTGAGTCCTCCTGACTCTGGGGCATAAAGCGTCGGTGTCCCTTTAAGCAGCTGAATCTCAGAGAGCACATGTGTGTGTGCATGGTTGTGGCAAGAGGGAAGCTGTTGGCGCAGGCAGGCAACTCTGGGAAATCCCGAGGAAAGGTGAGAGGGAAAGAGGGTGTACTTCTTTTTAAGTAAGACCCAAAGGAAGTGGGCATATTGGGGAGTGGTGGAAAAAGGCAACCTCTCCAGATTTTATGGGGTGAGTATTTTGCTGGAGGGGGTGATGGTGCTCTGAATTTTGGGATCCGAAAAGAAGGTTGCTATTTAGGCATGCTTGATCCGGAGTTTGGGAGGCGGCAGCGGCCAGCATTTTCTTATTAAGTTATCACTAATATTTTTCCCTCCGCAAGTCCCCAGCTGAGGTGTGGGGGGGAATTCTCCCCCCCCCCAAGAGTTGAGCAGCTGGCGCGTGGACTTGGGGGAGGGAAAAAATACACACACACAAATGTATCACAAGCACCAAAAATGCACCCCACTGCCAAAACAGTAAAAAAAAGTTAAAAGAAACACAACACACACACAAAACACACAGAAATGAAATGAACCAAAACAAAAAATGAAACGAAAGAAAACAAAATGAAATGGGAAACAAAACAAAACAAAACAAAACAAATGCTATTTTTGCATTTCATGCCCATCTCTAAGAGAGACATAAAACAGAATGGAAACTTAACAGACCTAATTAACGTGTTTCAAAGTATGCTTGTGAATTAGAATCAAACAAGAAAATGTCACACATTGACTTTTTTTTTAAAAAAAGGAGTAGGCAATCGCTAACTAAGAAATACCTGGATTTATGTTTGTCATCCTACCTTCCAGTTCAAACTTTTAGCTTCATATGGAAATTGGAATGCACTTGGAATGCTGGCTGTGGAGGTTGCATCACTCTTACACAACGGCAACTTGACTAACAAAATCCACTCCTTTCACTTTAAAGCTCCTACAGGAGACATACACATGAATTACATCCAAGAAAGTATATGGGGTTACTTTCAGTTAGAAATGAAAAGGAATATGAAATAATTTTCATGTAGGATACTTTTTACAAAGAATAACCTGGCAGACACATATAATAAACAAAAGAAAGAATGACTCTTGATAGATTTATAGAAATTTCAGAAGTTGAAAACCTAAGTTCTTTTTCCATGAAAAGGCTTCCAAAAGGCTTCATTTATAAACTTAAGAAATATTTTCTCCTATGTGAGAGTGACCTTTCTAACTTTCATGTTCACAAAGGGCCCTTTTCACAGCATGCGATTCATACAGAGCTATGTAATTTTGCATAATGAAAGTGACACTTTTTGATCCATTTCCCTCTTCTTCCCCTTTCTTGTGAACAGCAGATGTTACATCTGTGCCTGTTTCCATAGAAACAGTCAATTTTGGACTTTTAAAAGGGGGTGAAGGGTGGGGTGCAGAGGAGTTGAGTAGCTTGAGAACAAGTGCATGGATAATGGGGTTAAAACAATTCTTCATTTTAATGGTTGAAATATAAAACAAAATTAAACATGTGAATCATCAGAGACACTCATCAGAGACTGGAATCTCTGATTAGCTACCGGCTCCAGTGTGAATGTATTAGTGATGGAATCATAGTATCTTTAAATATATTCCTCTTTCTCCCAATGATGTTTTGCTTGCCCCAAATAAGCAAAATTCCCACAATACAAGGATATGCTCATGGATTGCTTATTTAAGTAACGCACATAAGAGGCAAGTATTAATGAGCACTCTAACAGTAAAGCAAAACTGAACTTGGTTGAGTGTTTGTGACTTCAGGAACATCTTTTAAAACAACAAAAAGATATTGTATAAGCTCAACTGATGTCTTGGAGATCAAACACAATTGCCTTAAAGGGGAAGTTATGTATTCTGTGAAGGCCAAAGAAAAGAATAGCAACACTGTGACCTTTTTGTAGAAATCTCGAATGTTGTAAGACTCTCACAGTGTTGAGTGGAACCACTTGTCTGAGGCTTCTCACTGGAGTGAATACGGAATAAAAATAGTGTTGGAAATGAAAGCCAGAAAAAAGGAAAGACGGATAGGAGGCAAGGGCTTGGTGTCTTAACATCTAAAATGCAAAACTTTTCATTTTTGATGTAATGCTGAACATTTGCCTCATAATTTTTTGGGAAAGGCCTTTTATTTCACTAAAATGGGGACAACTTTCCACACATAAATGGAAGTGATTTAGAATTTCAAACACACAATATAGGGGTCATATAGGATTATCATGTTTCAATGTCACATTTATGGTATCATTCCTTGTTCAAGAAACAATTGCATAATTTAAATTATATCTTACAATGTTTATGTAAAAACCAATCTTATGTACCTTGTCTGTTAAAAAACATACCTCATTTGTGGTGAACTTGCGGCACTCCAGATGTTATGGATCCCAACTCCCAGAATTCCAAGCCTGTATTGCCAATGACAAAAGACTGCAGGAGTTGTGGTCCAAAACATCTGCAGTGCTGGAGGTTTGCCACCACTGCCATAGGTCCTTGTGCCTCCATGTTAGTTAACTAGCTCTGTTTTGGATTAAATATGAATGATAATAAGATAACATTTACAGATTTTATTTTGGAGTGGAGATGGGAAGCTGGAGCATATGACCAGCCATATGCAAACACTAGGAACCACTAATACAAATTCCACACACACATAGTGCAGAATAGTGTTATATAGCAATTTATGCAGCACAGAAGATTATTGGTCTTGAAAAAAACAGCCCCTTTTATCTCATATCAATGTGACTTGATCCTTAATTCCAAGATATGACTTTTTAATAATAAATCAGTATTGAGGCTGCTGAAACACTGGCTTAAAAACCACTTGACAATTCGCTAGCAAACAAATTGATTCAGGTGCTACTGAAGCTAACAGGGAAATTACCAGACAGCATTTATGTAAAAGAAAGAAGAATTTTTCACCATGTATTCTCAAAGGCTTTCATGACCGGGATCTGATAGCTGTTGTGAGTTTTTCAGGCTGTTTGGCCGTGTTCTGGAAGTTTTTCTTCCTGGTGTTTCAGCAGACTCTGTGGCTGGCATCTTCAGAGGGCAAGGAGCTCAGAGAAATAGTGAAACATTAGGAAGAAAAACTTCCAGAACACAGCCAAACAACCAGAAAAACTCACAACAGCTAAAAAATTTCCCATGCTGGATATTAATTTATACCAATTTTCCTCCTTGACAAACAATAAACTGGTGAAGAAGAGAAGAAATTAATAGGATACGGACTCAGCCAAAAACATTTTGATGTGTGTTGTCGTGTTCCAATCCCATCCCACCCAACTAGAATAACATTTCAAAACCTTGTGTTAACTATTCAGGCATCAATTCTTGGCTTCTCCTGTCCTAGCCCCTCCCCCCCGTCAACCATCACATTAGTGCGTCAACCCAGATTATTTTGCATGCAGAAAAATTGGCAAGTCAAATAGATGAGTCACATACCCCCAGCTCACCCAAGGCAAATTCACCTTGGATTTAGCCATGAATGATGTTCAGCCCTTTGGTGTAACAAACCAGTGTTACACATAGAACAAGAAAATAAGTGATGCAAGCAGCATTGCTCATTTATTTTGCTAAGATTTTATTTATATTCTGACATATCAGTGCCAAGAATATATAGAAACTTGCTCAGCTTCCGTTTGCTCTGTATGTACAGTGCAAAAAGAGAGTTTCATCTGGCAACAGAACAAGACCTTTAATCTTCACAAGCACAAGCATTTCTCCTATATACAAGTTTTAAAATATTCTAAATAAAACCCACTGTTTCCAACTCGAATGAGGATTTATATGTTCACTTGATATGACTCCACTGGAATGGAACAGCATGTTGGAGAAAGCTACCTCTTCTTGACCCAAAAACCTGCTTTTCAGCAGAACTGGAGTGTGGGTTGTGTTCATAGTTAAATGTTTATGCGCCTTTGCACAAGCATCTTGGCAAAAAAAATGTTCACAAATCACTGGGGGGGGGCTGGGAAACATGGGAAGACTCATACTTGAAAAATCCATTGAGAGTTGGCTTCCTGTTGCTAATTTACAATCTCATACTGCACCTGTCACTTGTACAAATCAATGGGAGTGCCTAGCCTTTGATAACACAGGGTCACTAATAAAGGTTGCAAGTGTTGGCCATACAAGCAAGACCTTTCAGGATGTCAAAAAAAGGACCTTCCTGATGCACATTAACACCCACATGCTCTTCTGTGTCACTTCCAATTTGCTTTATCTTAAATTGTCAGCTAGCAGAACTCTCTCCCATACTAATAACTTGAGGTTTGTATCTGAGCCAGAGAAAATAAACCCTGATGCTCTACAAGGCCTCTGGCTTGCTCAGAGGAAAACCAAAACAGGAGAAAATATGTCCCAGTCTGATCTGAGGAGGAGGAGTGAAACACAATGGATTTTAAGACTAAGTGGGTAAGAGAGAGAGAAGTATTCCCACTTTGTCTTTTTGCTACAAGCAGTCAGACATGGAATACAGAAAAGCAAAGTTTAGCACTCAGGGCATTTATGTGAAGATAGGACCTGACTCACAGGAGCCTTTCCTGGGGTCGTTTGAAGTCCTGTTGTTTACCCCAGCAATGAAGTTTGAAGCACATAGAAAAAGGTAGCTACAAACCTCATGGATAACTGCATTTTGGGTGGCTCAATATTTTTATGTACAGTTGCTAGTAGGATTCTTGAAGAATAGTGCAGGTCTTTGAAAAGCTTGTTTTCATTGTGTTCTAGTGCAAGGCTGATTAAGTAAAGCCAATATAGACTGTCAAGAGCTTGTCCTCATTTACATTAAAGTGTATTTGATTTTAATTGTATTTCTTCTCTTTTCTCCCAGTTTAGTAGATTAGCCACATACCCATCTGTGTGCACCCTACTGTAGATGAATTTAAAACATGTCTATAACATACTTATACATGTATGCGTGTTGGGCATCCTAAGTAGAGAAGGGCATGAAACAAACTTTTGGTTTGTTTCATTATTTGTTATTCATGTCATTATGTAACAAAATGAATATTGAACTGCTCACTCTAAGAGAAACAAAACGAAACAAAATGGAAATTTCTGTTTCATTTCAGTTTGTTTTGTTTGCCAGTGTCTCCTACCTGGTGCTGCTGCTGGTCCTGGACGGTCCTTCCTGGTCTGGTGGGTCCTTCTGGCTGCAGGGAGGGGGCATCCAGGAGAAAAAAAGCCAACTGGCTGCACTACAGCTGGTAGGCGACTATGTGGTTGGCAGTAAAAAAAAACCCAATAAAAATACAATAAAATAATTTTTTAAAAAGATCCGGCACATGAGCCCCAGTACCAGCCTGTGAGAACCGGACCTGGCCCATGGGTTGCGAACCAGCCCATAGGCCGCGGAACCAACCCGCAGGCCAAAAGCAAAACAAACAAACAAACAAACAAAAAGAAAAAGAAAAAGAAAAAGAAAAAGAAAAAGAAAAAGAAAAAAGCCAACCAGCCTGTTCTACAGCTGGTAGTCAGGCCAGGGGGTTGGCAGTTCTATAATAATAATAATAATAATAATAATAATAATAATAATAATAATAATAATAATAATAATAATAATAATAATAATAAAAGCACTGACCAGGCTCCAGGGGCTGTGCGGCGGCGTTTTAAAAACAAACAAACAAATAATTTAAAAACGGAGTGCTGAGCCGGTCCCAGTGGTGACTTGGTCAGTGCTTTAAAATAAAGAAAAAAAAACGAATGCTGACCCGGCCCCAGGGGCCATATGGTTGATACTTTAAAAACAAAATAATAATAATAAAATAAAAAGGAGTGACGACCCAGCCCCAGGCGCCACGTGGTAGGCTCTTGAATTTTATTTTATTTTATTTTATTTTATTTACAAAAGAGTGTTGACCAAGCACTAGGGGTGGTATGGTCAGTGTTTGGGGGGGGGGGAATGAGGCACTGGCCTCAAGCCAGCACCTCAAAAAAAACCTGCTGCAGGGGCCAGGATTGCCCACTGCCCAGTAAGTCGAACTGGTTCAGATTGGTTCAGGTCTGTATGATTTATTTTTAAATTCATACAAACCCAAACCCGAACTTAACCAAGGGTGGGCCTGAAACAGACAACCCTGAACCATGGGTTTTCTGTTTCATGCCCACCTCTAATTCTAAGTGTAGGGCTGACAGGGCTGTGGCACTCCATTCCCTGAAATTTGGGGGCCAGACCCTGAGACCTGAGAATGAACCTTTGTAATCTTACAGAGGAAAAAACCTTCAGAAATGCTTTCGGTCATCTGCTTGCAGAACTAGGCAAGGGATGAATCTGAGTGAAGCAGATACTCAGTGATACATAAGACCGAAAATCCAGGATTTCGTCCTGGATGAACATGCTGAGGGCTTGCATTCCAACAATTTGAATGAAGCTGGGAGAGTTAGTCTTTATGAGCTTTGCCCATCCAGGCTCCCTGTGCTGCAGCTGGCCAAGTCAGAGGGTGGGGGAACAGGGAGAAGGAATTCCTATAGTCTATCAAGATTCAGTCACACTTAGTGTCCTGTCCCATAGACTGAGGGTTTGAGTGCATGTAAATGAAAGTGGGCACCCGGGACAGAATACACATCCTATTGGTCTAACAACCATCCCACTATACTACCGTCTCCTTTCCTGAGCTGGTATATCCAGTCTTAGCTATAGGTGCTGCAGTTGCCTTGGCTTATGCTGGGGGACTTTAACAATCTTGCTGAGACCAGTTTGTCAGGAGTGGCTCAGGACTTCATACCTACCATGACAACTGTGGGGCTGTTTCAAGTGATATCTGGAGCCACTCACATTGCAGGGCACATTATTGACCTGTTTTTCTGTAGAGGGGAGGATGGTGACTATATGGGTGTGGAGGAACTCTCAATAGCTCTGTTGTCATGGACAGATCACTTTCTGGTAGGGCTATGCTTTTTGGAACGCTGAGTCTGCAGGAAGGCAACTAAAATGGTTATGATTCAAATGGTTTCTTGACAGCTGTTGGGGAGTTTTCTACTGTTTGATAGGTGATCCTGTCAAACCCTTGCCCAGTTTCTACAACAAGGAAGGAAGGAAGGAAGGAAGGAAGGAAGGAAGGAAGGAAGGAAGGAAATGTGGTGTAGCAATGCGAACTACACAACACATGATTTGGGTGCAAGCATCTCTGAGTCCCAGGTGTGTTCTACGTCTCTCTGTGTGTGTCTCACCTGGGTTCAAGGCTTTTATTGGTTATAGTATACAAGCATCACGAGGGGTGGAGTGAGAAGCATTGACATAGAGGAGGAAACTCTGGAGGTCATGTAGCCATGGATTCCATTGGTGGGGGGAGAGCTTATCTGAGGGTCACAGGCAGCTGTTTGTCCTGCAACTCCCTCTCACAGACTTCCTGGTTAATCTGAGGGGAGATACAGACCGAGCTGGCTTCCTGAGCATATGGGCTTAGCTATTACCCTCCATCTGGGGCCTTCCCGCTCAGATAGAGAGGTTAATGGTTCCCAAAGACCTGAGGGACAAGAGTCTGTAGTTTGTGATTCAAGCCCACTGAAGACTTTGAAGAAAGAG
Source organism: Phrynocephalus guinanensis (assembly GCA_037367245.1). Lineage (NCBI taxonomy): Eukaryota > Metazoa > Chordata > Lepidosauria > Squamata > Agamidae > Phrynocephalus > Phrynocephalus guinanensis. The sequence continues at coordinate 55,330,487 of CM074738.1, forward strand.
GTCAATATGTTGTATGCTAACTCTTTCTCCATTACAATGGATCCTGTTCTCTTACTGCCCTTATTTATTATTTATTTCTTTATTGGATTTTTTATACCACCCATCTGGCAGAGAGGTCACTCTGGGCGGTTTACAACAAAAACTAGGTAGAAATGCAAAAATGACCATTTCTGTCACTGTAGCCCCTTGAGAAGGCAAATGAAACTGGGTCACTGAAAAGTGTGCTAAAATAGTAGGAAATTGATTAGTATGTACTGCTAGGCAATGAGCAGTTTGGCAAGTGAATTGCAGGAAAGTTTCATTGTGCCTTGATCCTCGTCCTGCTGTGCTATTTTGTGGATCGAAAATTTCATAAAGAGCAGCATGATTCATTACCAAGTCTAAATTAGATAAAGTCGATAGCTTCCTGCCCTAGGCCTGAGAGAGGAAGGTATGGAGAAGTAGGCCGTGACAAGCATCTCTGGCACAGATCCCTCTACAATTATGCTGTTGTGGAAATGATTTATAAAATTACCATGGAGGTTTGCCCCGGGGCTGAATCTCTGGATCTATTAAGCTAGTGTATTTTTCTTCTTCTTTGCAAGCATTTTTACTCTTGTGTGACCCAGAGTTTCTTGAGCTGACAGCTAAAACCACTTAGCTGCTCCCTGTAGGGGAGCGGACGTCTTATCACTATAGGAGAGAAAGAGAGAAAGACTATTCTGAAGTATGAAACTGACTAGAAAGAAGAAGTCCACTGCTGTGAAGGACAATTTCTTTGCTGCCGGAGTGTTTGTTCTGTTTCTGTAGGGTTGCACAGTGTCCAATATGTTTTATAACCCTGCCTTTCTTTCATAGAATTGATAACTCACATTTAAGGGCCATATTCCTTGCAGGTTACCAACAGCAAGATAAAATGTAGGAGTAAAACAGTTTGATTAAAATGGCATTACAATTTGACAAACATGCAGCATGAAGTGTCCCTATAGAGAGTTGTCTAACATTGCATCAGACTATTGGTCTACCTAGTCCAATGTTGTCAAATTGGACTGGCACAACTTCATCAAAATTGTAGGCAAGATTCTGGTGACTGGGCTTGAAGTTGGCATCTTCATGGGAAGCATTGCTCTACCACTGAGCTTTAACCCCCTCCTAAACCCCTCCTTCAGACAACATCTGTGAAGATTCTCAGTCGCTCAGGTGAGGTTATCTGGAAGTTGGGTCATGGGAACTGGACTTCTTTTTCTTGAGAGATTGAAACATTTGGCTACTCATCCAAGCATCTTCATCAATCTGAGGAAAGTTAGCGGTGAGTCCTCCAATTTGTGTGTGTGTGTGTGTGTGTGTGTGTGTGTGTGTTGTGTCGTTACAGTCGTGACCGACTCTTTGTGACTCCATGTCCATGGAGTTTTCTTGGCAGGAATACTGGAGTGGCTTGCCAGTTCCTACTCCAGGCGCCTACAGCACCTGGTATTCCCTGGTGGTCTTCCATCCAAGTACTAACCAGGGCCGACCCTGCTTAGCTTCCAAACTCAGGTGAGATCGGATATGTTTAGGGCATCTAGGCAGCTCACCAATTTATAGTTCCCCTTAATTTCATATCACCCTGGTCGGAATAGGCTCATTAGGTGGACAATGGCTTGAATAGGTTCATAGGTGAACAGCCTACGAGCCACCTATGAGCCTGTTCAGGCCATTGTCCACATTATGCACCTATTCAGGCCATAATCCAATTTATGAGTCTATTCAGACCAGGGTGAGGTGAAATCAAGGGGAACTATGAATCCAGGGACTTGCCATGAACTTTCCTCAGACTGACAAACCTGCTTGGAAATGTTTCAATCTCTCAAGAAAAGGAAGTCCAGTTCTTCAGACTACCTTTAGCTAGCCCCAACCTCAGATTTGTTTCAGATGAGATTCAAAAAGTTATTTTAAAACAACCTGAAGCTACAAAGTAGTAGTTTGTGATTTCTTCTCATTGTCATCTCAGTATACACAACACAGGGCCCCTGAAGGGACAGAAGCACATTTCACCCACGTTACACTCTTCCTCTACTATGATATGAGGCTACTTCACATAACTATAAGAGTAATTAAATGGTACCACTATATTGCAAAACTGGTTAGGTTATACTTTCTGAATTTACAGGCATAATGAAGCTGCTGCACTGGCACTGGAAAAACAATTATTTGCAAGGAGCACTTAATTAACCCAATAGCAAGGAAAGATAACCATCAAGAAGCACATTGGTACTCCAGGTTTCCTTAAATATCTGTTCACTTCATTTGCCAGGTGCCCTCTCCACCAAACGGTAATTCCTAAGAATGTACCATTGCAAAAGTGCATGTTCCTTACCTTTGTTATATATGATATTAGAACTAGGGATAGGCATCAACCGAACCACAAACCAGAAAAACCAATGAATTGGGCTGGTTTGTGGTTTATTTCATGAACCGGTTTGGATAACCTGTTTTGCCACAATGAAATGAAGTGCTGAACTCCCGAACTCCATGCTATGTTTTGTTTGGCAAAAAGGGATGCCCATCCACCATCTTTCTACTACTCCCATTGCCTCCATGTCTAATCCTGCTGCTGTCTTCTCCACCCCAACTGTTAATCCCAGAGGAAGTGGGCCTGGCCTCCCTTTCCAGAGCCAGATCTGCTGCTTCTGAACATGCTCATAGACTGACAAATCCACAGAGGCATCAGGCCTCCCTTCCTGAAGCCAGGCTACAAAGATACCCAATATCAACAGAGCACACATATTTCCATGGCATGGATATCATGAAATCCCTAGGAAAAAACTGAAATTAGCTTGAATCAAGAGATTATACCAGAACAGAGGGCAGATCTCAACATGAACACAAATATGATAAGAATGGTGCAGGCTAAGCCCTTAGATGTGCCAAGTCCATGGAATATGATAGATGCATCTGTTTTATTCAATATGAGCACCAAAAAGAGGAAAATTTGAGACTTTTTCAGTAGCAGAGCAGCCATCAAGATTAGAGATGGAAACGAAACAAATTTTTGTTTTGTTATTCATTTCATTATGTAACAAAATGAATAATGAACTGCACCCTCAAAGGAAAATGAAACAAAACAAAACTTTTCATTTTGTTTCCCCTCCAATCTGGTGTCTCCTCCTACTTTATGTCATGGTGGCTGCTCAGCCACCCGGTACCACCACAGCCGCCAACCAGCCCCTGTGGAGGGGGCTTCCAAAGCAGCAGAGAGGCCTCCTCTTTTTTTTTTAAAAAAAGGACCAATTAGCTGTAGTGCAGCCAGCACTTGTTAAAAAATAAGCACCATCAGCAGGCTGAGCTACCTCCTAAACCCCTCCTTCAGTGCTTGGGGCTCTGCATAAAATAAAATAAAATAAACATCTGGCAAAATAATTTAAAATTGCTTTTTTCCCAGCACCAAGCCTGTGCTACAGCTGATCAGCACTTTGGGCTCAGCAAATAAAATAAAACAAAATAATTAAAAATCCCTCAGTTTCCCCACACCTGATTGGGTGGGGGGAAAGGCAGGATTTTAAAACTTTTTTTTTGCCTCCCCAAGCCTGCGCTACAGCTGATCAGTGCTTGGGGTGGCAATTTTTTTTTTTACAATTCTCACCTTTTCTCGTGCCCAATCAGGTGCGGGAAGTTACACCAGCACCACACACACACACACACACACACACACACACACACACACACACACACACACACACACACACACACAGAGAGAGAGAGAGAGAGAGAGAGAGAGAGAGAGAGAGAGAGAGAGAGAGAGAGAGAGAGTACACAAATGAAAAATGAAATGAAAAAACCCATTTTTTTAAAAAAAAACATTTCAAACAAAACAAAATGAAACACAATATAACAAAACAAAAAATGAAATGAAACACTATTTTAGCGTTTCGTGCCCATCTCTAATCAAGATTACTATCAAGATAATACAACAACCCATGAAGATAAGGGATTTGACAAGGGAAAAACAACTTGTAAAGATAAAGGGCTTGGCAGGAAAAGGGAAAATTGAAAAAAATAATTTTTGGCTTAATGAATTTATTATATAAAAATGTTTTCTGTATTCCAATTATCTAAGGCTACTAGATAATTGGTATGGTATGGGAAACAGAAAATGGAAATCTGAAGACAAACCAGATGTATAAATAAATGTTAATCTGTTAGTTTTTTAAAAGAATAGTGACAGTTAAAAAGGTAAAGGTTCCCCCGCACATGGGTCCTAGTTGTGTCCGAATCTAGGAGCACTGCTCATCTCCGTATTCAAGCCAGAAGAGCCAGTGTTGTGCAAGTCCATGGCCATGTGGCCGGTATGGCTGCAAAAAAACACTGTTTTTACCTTCTCGCCTTTTACGGCGGTAGCTATTTATCTACTTGCAGTTACATGCTTTCGAACTGCTAGGTTGGCAGGAGCTGGGGTAAACAGCAGGAGCTCACTCCACTGCATGGCCCCCGGGATTCGAACAGCTGAGCTGCTGACTTTGAAGTCAACAGTTTTCGGAGCCTTAGTCCACTGAGCCACCACGCCCCTTGTGGCATTTAGGCATAGACAAGAACTTATATGCATAAAGTGAAACATATAGACCAGGAGGTAGCTCTTTTATAATGGCCCGTAAAGTATTACCTTGAGTTAGAGATGATTGCTGAAATTAGGCACACATTTTAGAAGAATAGGTAGTTATACTGTGGATGATGTATAGAAGATATACAGTTAGCCAAATATATCCTAAATTGCTTAGTATTGAAGAGCTAAACCGTGAGTTTGAATAGATTGTTGAGATTAGACAGGACATATTCTTTGTATTAAAATAGATGTAAGTAAAGATAGAATATGGATGAAATAGTAAGGAAACTAAGTATGAAAGTATGCTTATTCAAACTGAGAAAGGAGATATGAATTATACTGGGTTCAAATGTTGGGGGAAACTGTGATTGAAACGGTAAGATGACAGGAGACAAGCAATATATTTGTTTCATATAATTTAATGTAGAAAATAAATGAAAATGTATCATAAAAAAGAAACCCAGTCTATTGCAGTGGTTCTCAAATGGAGTGCCCAGATGTTCTTGGATTACAATTCCCAGAAATCATAGCCAGTGCACTTAGTGGTGAAAGCTTCTTAGAGTCCAAGAACATCTGGGGACCCAAGGCTGAGAACCACTGGTCTATTGCATTGTTTTCAGTTCCTTCTTTGGGCAGATCACATTCCTAATCTTAAAAACAAAGCAATGCAAACAAACAAAACCAACCAATTGATATACAAAGGATCTATTGTAGTCAGGGCCGGCACTTCCATTAAGGCGAACTAGGCAGTTGCCTAGGGCGCCAAAATGGAGGGAGGGCGCTGGCCAGCCTGCCAGCCCCCGCCCCCCCAACGCTGGCCCCCGCCGTCCATCCCCCCACCGCCCGCCAGCCGCCCCTCACTGTCTGCCCATCGCTGCCCGTCGCCATCCACCCCCCATGCCCATCGCCGCCCCCACCCCCTGCCACCCCTCCCACCCACCACCACCCTGCCCACCCACCGCCCCACCACCGCCTCCTGCCTCGCCTGCCCGCCACCCACCCTACCCCACCCCTGTCAAGGAATGTATGAGGAGCTAACCTCAATTAGCAGAGTTGCAGCAATGTCAAGGATTAGAGGCAAAAAAAAAAATGACAGACTCCGTTGCTGGTTTTCTATTGCAGTCTATTTACAAAATATATACAGGTTCCATTGGGTTTCCAGACTTACATCCAGTAGCGTAGATAATCCAGCTACTCTTCCTGATCACAGACATCACATCAGGCTTACTGGCTAAACAGCCCTGGCTTAACAGCAAGAACATATTGCAATACATAAGGTATATATAGCATCTCTTTCCAATCACTTATTTACTTTCAGATCACATGTCATAATGCTTCTCTCATCCACGCTTCTGAGCTATGCTCCACTGTCCTTGGACACTCATCTTCTTGTCAAGGCCACTTTACTGAGCTTGCTCCAGTCCACAGCTGGACTCCATATCTCTAATTGTAAGTTGAAAAACTCACTCACAAGAATATTCTTGACCTAGGGCACAAAAATACCTAGCACTGGCCCTGATTGTAGTGCTGTCTCATCCTGGGAGTGAAGAGAGACCCATTGTCCAATACTATAGTTGCCCTGGAATTGTAAAATTCCCCACAGTTCAGTTTTTTCCACATTCCTATTATCCAGAATCCTCAGAAGAGGCTATATGCTGTTGCCCCTTATTTTCCACACTGGATGGAGTTCCTCATTTAAGATCTCTGAACCATGTTGCAGTAAGTCAGTATTATTTTAAGTAGAGCTGACAAGTGTAGCACTAAAGATATCCACAGGCTTCGGTCACAGGCATTTACTGTAGTAATGACAATTTACAAGCAATCAAAGGCTTAGCAGAACAGATGCCTGCGTCTGTCTGGATATTGCTGATACTCACAGCTGGCATGTTCTGTGACAACAGACCACAACTGTCCTGCATTTGATTCCTCATCATTGAATCCAAAAATAAAAACCTCTTCTCCCTATATTACTGTTTTTTTTTAAATCCCATTAGCAACAGTTGGTACTTGAGAAGCAAGGAGCAAATAATCATGTGAACATGAAGGATCATAGCTGGGGAGGAGGGAGTAATCCTAGAGAAATGACATTCCTGTTCATGAGCATTGGATTTGCTTGAGATTCAACATATGGGAATGCTACCTATTGGCTATGCTTATTTCATTAACAGAGGAACTCTTAGTCTTTGAAACCATGCGGAACAATGAAGTCATTGTATAACATTTTAGGTGGACGAGTGCATTATTATTCCCTTTCTCTCCCATACTTTATTCCTCCTTCTCCTGCATACTCATCATCCAGGGTGAATCTCCATGTGATGTAGTAGCAAACTTGTTTATCATGTGTAGTCTTGACACAAATGCCATTAAGGCTAAACACTGTAGGAGTGCAACATAGAGATTCTTAAGGAATTATTTATGTATCTGTGTTTGAACATTTATTTGAAGCCTTCCTAACATTCTTCTTTTGGCATTTTGAAGTGTGGCAATGTGAAGTGCTGTACGCATCTGCTCTTGCATTTTTTCGTGGGGTATAATGTCAGAAGATATAATTAGTGAGACATTGCTTTGTGCATAATAATAATGTAATGTGCTATTTCAAATGAACGGGTCCCCCCCTTAAATCAAATCCTAATTATGACAAGGCTGGTTTGTGGCAGTTAACCCTACCCATAAATCTCACCTCCCATCAAGGGAAAAGACAGTTTCTGGAAAGGATTTTGTATTCCCTTTTTTAAAAAAGCAGTTTAAAAAATTACATTGCATGCAATGGGTGTGTCTTTATGAGTGAAATGTAAAGTAGACTTTTTCATGCAGTGGGTTGGAGCCCTGATGAATGAATACATGAGAGAACAGCCGAATACTGACATCAGAGCTAATTGCTTCCAGACTTTCCTGAAAGAGATGATACGGTTTCTTACTGTGAGGGACACCCTCTCATTTGATATGGTCATGACTGCTTGTTCATTATGGAGTGGTTAAAATGGCTGAGAGCAAAAGTCTCCCAAGTGGTTTTACTGAAGCCGTCTTTTTGAATTGTTCTGTTGCGTTCCACAGTTGATGTCCTCCGTTGACGGAAGGGCCTTTGATCCTTTGATGAGGGATACACTTGGTGATGATTCTCCTCCTTTCAGCCTCCTGGAACCCCCCAAATCTTTTGGTGGTTCAACAGCTGGATCCTTCAGAACAATTTGAAAGGAGGCATGGATGGCTGGATGAAAAAGGAAGAGGGTCCGAAGGCACCCGCCTCCTCAAACTGCTCATGTAGGCTTCTGCAACACAGATCAGCAAAGGCAAGGCAAGGAGCTATAGCCCAACAGCTTTCAAAGAAAGTAAGCCCAAGCTTTTTAAAATAAACAGCATAATACAGCATAATACATTTTCATTAACTTCAAAAGACATCTAAGTACTACAAGACACTGATCTATGGTACAAAACACATTGTTGGCCTCTTTCTGCTTGAGGACCCACAACAGAACACAAAAAAGAAGCATAAGGCACAGCATGAGCCGGCACTTGAACTGTGTGATAGTCCTCTTGTAGCCATTAACAAGGACACACATTTTTATCTAGACATGGGCACACACCACAGGTTGGGTGGTTTGGTGTGGTTTGTTGACAAGCCACACAGCTGATCCATGGTTCAATGGGATCCACTTGTAGGCAGCTCCCTGGCTTCCCTGCTCTTCCTCTTCCAGGCACTGCCTCCAAGAAGGACCCCACTAGAGTGGACAGGGTGCCAAACCACAGAGCAGTTTTGCGGCCCCGATAAGAAAATGGTGGTTTGTGTCCAGCTCTGCTTATAACTATAAATGTTATTAAATACAGTTACACTGCAAAAGGGATTATTCTTCTTTAGCTAACTAAACTATGACTAAACAGTTATAGTTCAGTTAACAGAAATCTGAACGAATGAAAAGAAACTAGATATTATTGTAACTAGTAGTTCCAGGCTTTCTTCATAGAAAGAAGCAACAAGCTGTATTACAATTATTGAAATAAAGATGAAAAACAATCAAATGAATTATACTTTCTCAAAGAATAGAAATTACTTAAGCCAGCCAAAATCAGATATGGGTATCTCTTGAAAAACCATTATTTAATTTGTGTGGGTTGTTGTCCCATTGGGTCTACTGGATAGAGTAATGGACTAGACTCAAGAGACCTAGGCTCACATCCCGGATCCGCCAGTGGAAACTCCTTGGAGAAGGGTGGAAGTGGTGAATCTATTCCTTAAATATCTCACTTACCTTGAAAGCCCTACTAAGGTCACTTTAAATCTCTTCCAACATGGTGCCACATAATACAATTGTTGCTGCATATTGAATCTATTTTATGCTATCATTTCATTCATAGTTGCAGTGGCAAGCTCACCACTGAATGACCAAGCTTCTAGCGACCTGCTTCTCAAACAAGAGATACACTGTCTGCTATTGGGGCTGTACAGAAAGTCTTGGTAGAACCTACCAGAGCTGGTGCACCACTTGCATACTTTCAGACAAGCCAGGGTCACCTCTGTCACATGACATGGCAGAGCAGGGCTTTGTGGAGGAGTAAGTATACAAAATATAAAACCACAAAAATAGAAAAGATGGCATGCTAGAAGACTGTTAACTAATCACCAAGGTAGCTTCAAGACTCAAGGGTGAACACAGTCATGGCATTAAGGTAGCATTAAAGCCACTAAGGCTGTTGAAGAGGGGAGAGGAGTGAAGAGGAGGACATGGACTGTAAAGAACAGGAAGTTGCAGGAGGGGGGGGGGAGACATTTTAAAAGTGCAGGTTAGAAAGATTTTTCTGATGGAACTAGATAGGAGGCTTGAACCCTGATATGGAATGGCAGGCAAGAATAAGAAGCAGCCCAAGCAGCAGAGCAGCAGATTTTTATTAAATGTCAAGTGTAACACTTAAGAAAAGAGTGGGTGGAGACTATGTCAACCAGTATCCCAGTTATTTCCTTGATAGACAACTGCATTTTTAAAAATAGTACAGTACATACTTTTTGACAATCACTAAATTAGACATGTTGAGAAAGATGCTCTGCAGTCAACATCACATTTTAGGTCAGTCACATTTTAGTCTTCAGGCCCAAAGCAAGATGAAAGAAGTGTGCTGGAGATCATTTGTGAAACACAGAGGTGCTACGTTTCCTCTGTAGGCTCTCTCTTGTTGAATCATGCAGGAATTATTGATTATATTTCAAAGTTCCCCATTCCCCCTTCACCATCTGTACCACTGGCGATGACTTCATCTGTCTGGCACTGTCTACACTTCAAATAGATTCCTGAAATGAAGTGGGGGTGGGGGAGAGGTTCCAGGTGAGGGAAATATGTTATACTACTAAACAGTTAAGTTCCTCACTCTCCAAATCTATCCCATCTGCCCCTGACTTTTTCTTCTCAAATATTAGATGTTGCCTTCATTGCGGACAACATTAGATGGATATATTTTGTTTGTAATCTGCTTCTATGAAGTGAATATTTAATTGCAGTGGAAGCCAAACTGTTCTTGCAATTCCAGGTTCAGTTTTAGATTTCCTAAGCACCATTTTAATATTAAAGCTTTGAAACAGTGAAAGGAAAACTAAGTCAAGGTATTTAGAAGAAATGAAATTTTACATCTGAAACACATTGTGAGAAGGAGGGTGCACCCCCATCTCCCCAAGAACATGCACGCGGTCTAAGACCGCACTCACTGGGAGAATCCATTGCCACTATGGGAGGGGGAGATGAGAAGAATGGAAGTCAGGAGGTGAAACAAGGAGCAATGGGGAATGAACACACAGGGGTGAAAGTAGAGGAAGAGAAAGGGGGAAGAGGAGAGATGGTCTTAGGTGGCAGTGATCCCGGTGGTGGTGGCAGCAGCCCAGAAGGCCCTGGCAGCAGCTGCCTCGAGAGCCCCAGCCCCAGCTGTGCTGGGTGGCAGTAGACCGCCCCACCGTCACCTGCACAGGCCTAGAAGCAGCCATGCCAGCCAGCAGGAGGCCTCACCGCCACCTTCGGAACCCCAGCCACAGCCATGCCGGTTGGCAGTGGACTGCTCTACCGCCGCCACCGCAAGCCCAGCAGCGGCCGTGCCGGGCAGGCCTCACTGCTACCTCCTGAGCCCCAGCCGTGGCCACGCCTGGTGGTGGTGGACCTGCCACTGCCCCCAGAGGCCCAGCACTTTAAAAATGTTTTTATTTTTATTTTTGCAGCACCGACCACATGGACTCAGGGGCCAGGGCGGTGCTTTTTTTAAAAAAATATATTTTTTGCAGAGCCGATCATGTGGCCCCAGGGGGCGGGTTAGCACTTTTTATTTTTTTTAATTTTTATTTTTTTATTTTTATTTTTTAATTAAAGGACCCCAATGCTGGGGGCTCCCCCCCAGCTGCTTGGGGCCCAAATCTCTAGAGGCACTAGCTTCCCCGCACCTTGGGTTTTTTTAATTATTTTTGTTATTATTATTTTAATTTTTAAAAGTCCATGATGCGGGGCTCCCCCCCTCCTGGCCTGTGGCGGCTGGAGTTCCAAGTGAAGAGGCAGCAACAAGGTAGGAGACAGGGGGTAATGGAAAATGAAATGAAATGAAATGGCAATTTCCATTTTGTTTCATTTCATTTTCATTTGATGGGTTGGATTGTTATTCATTTCATTAGCTAACATCTCTAATTGGAATTGAAACTTCTATTGGCTTCTGATTTCCAATAGAAACATTTTTCCTAGGGGCACCTCCTTTGGAGCTTCATATCTCAGCCTCCTGAACCCCAAACCTTCCCAAATTTCAGGGGTTTACAGGGAAAAATCCAAACCTGAACCCCAACTCTTTTGGTGCTAAAACATGCTTGCAAATTACTATTTCAGAGTACATTAAAATATATGTACACTAAAAGAGTAATTATTGCAAGCACATTTTGCCACCAAGTTCCAATTCCAATTAGAAAGATTTTTTCCTAGGGGCACCCCTTTTGGAGCTTCATAATTCAGCTCCCTGACCCCCAAATCTTTCCAAATTTCAGGTGGCTACCTAGAACTGCTTGAGGAAGCTCTCCTGCCATTTTGGTCCTTTAGGACCCAGGGGAGCATAATGTTAGGTTTCATTTCATTTCATTTTGTAATTAAACTACTTTAAAAATTCATTACAAATGAAAAGAAATTCTACTTTTCTGTTTCATGCCAATGTCTAATTTAAATCTCTGCAGAATGCCTAATAATATTGAAGGATAGCTGTCTACTCTTTCTTATGTTGGCTCAGGAAGTAGAGATTATGCAAATCTACCTGAATAGGTGAACAGAACAAGTTTTCTACCCATCCCTAATCAACAGTAATGTTCCAAACATTTTTAAACTCCAAAACTGCATTGCAATATTTCCTTTTATCTTCTCCTCCTTCTCCAGATAATGGTTCTTCCATTCATGAGTTTGTCACTTAATATTAGATGCAGATCAAATTAAAAGAGATTACTAGAAGCAGGAGTTTGTAAACTGCTGAAAGACATCTGGCTGGCCTAGCATTTCTCCCTACCATAGCTTCCTTTGGTATGGAATAGTCATTTGCAGGTAAACATGAGCTTCATTTGAAAGTCTGATTGTTCATATGTGAAGCCTGAAGGCCATTGGTTTCACTGGAACATTAATGTTCTTAATGCACTTTCAACGTCTAATAGTAATAATATGTTGTTTATATTGGCAAATTTGACTTTCAGTTTTGTATTAATTCTGTGTGGAAAAGATACTGCTGTTTCCCCTTCATTCCTTTGTTACAAAGGCCAGCAGTAGCAAGCGAAGTAATGGAATACTAAAATGCCTGGCCATTTTAAAACGAGGAAGAATTTCACTTCAAACACCCTTTCACAAAGCACTAGAAAGCCAAGCACTCTTTAGCTTGCATCCATTTTGACTGTCAGTTCCCTTTTCTTCTCAACTGCACAAAACAGTTCAAAGGCAGGTTCTAAAAAGTCTGTGTGGTTTCAAGGAAAATCTACCAAAAGGAAGAACCTGGTTTGACATAAAAGCCGTAAGAATCCGGCTGTGGACTAAGGGGGGGGGTCACAGAGCCCTAGAATCATAGAGTTGGAAGGGGCCTATAAGGCCATCAAATCCAACCTCCTGCTCAATTCAGGAAACCAAATCAAAGCCGGTCTGGCAGGTGGTACTCCAGTTTCCTCTTGAATGCCTGCAGCGCTAAAGCACTCGCCACCTCCTGAGATAATTGGTTCCATTGTCATACTGCTGTAAGAGCTGAGAAGTTTTTTTCTCCCCTGATAGTCAGCCTAAATCTGGTTTTTTGTAAGCTTACCCTATGTGTCCTGCACCCTGGGATGATCAAAAAGATATCCCCTCTTCTATATGACTACCTTTCAAGTATTTGAAGAGTGCTATCATGTCCCCCCCCCCCGATAATTCAGGCTTAATGGGATCTAGGACCCACTTGTTTGTTTTTCTGACAGCCCAGGGTATCTGCAATGCTCCCCTCCAACGTCACATTTCAAAGGTGTTTTTTTTTAAAAAAAACAACAACACTATACGGCTTTCACATATGGAATCGCCATTGGATTGTTTGTGACTACCGATGGGCACTGCACCTTTGGTGTTTTGGATGAAAATGTTTTGGCCGTCCACAGTCCCACCTCCTCTGGTGAGCACCCACTCAGAGGCAGTCCCTGGAGGAGCTGGAGTGTGTGTGTGTGTGTGGGAAGCAGGGCTGAAAAGTGCCAAATATGTTTGGCCAAAAAAACAAACTGGCACAAACCACTAAACCAGTGATTCCTACCCATCTATCTCTACTTCTGACATGAGTGAAGAAGAATCCTAAAACAGAATTGCATTTCCCTGAACCAATTGGTTGTCCAAGTGAATGTCATCAGGGAAAACAAGCTCCCCGCCTGCCACGTATAAAACATTGTTTAACAAGCTCACATTCTCAGCTGCCAATTGTAAAAAAGTGTAACATAGCAGTACTAAACACATGAAATAATAAATAACAGTTCACTAGAGAAAACTAGCATTATTTTTTAATTTCCCTGGTCTATTTCTTCTCATTTCAACAGACTTGCTATATTTGACTTTTCAGCCAATTCCCACATTGTTCCGAAACACATAAATTTAATAGGTAAAGCTGCCATTTTCTGGAGTCAAATGATATTCTTCTTTGGGACTGAAATCTAGGGTCCCAGTCAGCAAAGTGAGCAGGAGTGCTCCCAAATGCACTAAACCTCAAATAAAGTGTTTGAAAGAAACTTCAGCAAAATGTATTGCCGCTAGAGATGGGCACGACTCAAAAAATGGTGTTTTGTTTGTCGTTTGGTCGTTTAGGGGTCCGTTTTGGTTCGTTTTAGTTTTCGTGACTTTTTTTGCAAAAAAAAAACAAAAACGAAAATGAAAAAATGCTGTTTCGTTAGCATTCTTTTTAGTTCAATGCATCTGCTGCAACGAAAACGAAAAACACGGCAAATTGGGTTGTTTCGTTTTTGTTTTTGTTTTGTTTAAAAGAATTTGTTTCATTTTCGTTGTGTAACGAAACAAAAAAATGAAAACAAAAATGAAAAATCGCTCGTTTTGTGCCCATCTCTAATTGCTACCTAAAGAGGAGCAGTACAGAAATATGGGGTACCCCCATAAAACCACTGAGTCTAACATTTCAAATGACCTGCTATTCCTCCTATAGTATTGGTTCATTGTCTCCTGTTTTAATTGCACCTCAGTTAGGTTTTTTGCTGAGATTCACTTTGATTAAGAGTCACTCACAATATCTAAACTTAAACAATAAAAAGATCAAGATATAAACAGAAAATTTCCAGTGGGTTTTGCATGTACGTATATACAGCATTTCTTCTTAACTAGAAGCAGTCTATCCATGCTGAATATGAGTGTTTCAGCAGCAAAGCCCTGGTCTTGTTGAATTTCTAATGTAATATAAATCTAAATATGTTTCTGCTTGACATCTACAGCTGTTTTTGATCAGTCACCTCTGAAAAGGAAGTTTCAATTAGTGCTGAGCCCAACCTTTTTTCAAGAGAGAGTTTTACGACCACTCCGCCAATAGGGCTCTTTGTTCAAACATCACTTGCGAGACTGAAACAAAACACAGCCAGAACAGTGAGTCATCCCTGTAAGAACTTGACTTTTGTTGCCGAGGTCAGGCTGTGCCAAAACCATAAGAATTAGCTAGCCAAATTGAATTAGTGGTTGAAACACATTAATTTATACTAGATAAATGTTATTGTGGCCCTGTGGGCAAGTACTTAGGTCATAGGCTTTATGAACTATTTGCAACAAGAGGGCTTAACAGCTGTAAATCAGACCCCGGCTCATACCTTTGGAAAATATTTACAGCTTCTTGCTCGCTCCTCACTGCCCACCATTGTGGAATGGCTTGGCTTTTTTTTTGCACATGTTCTGCTGCAGTGCTTAATATGCATATGGCAGATTAATCATTTGTGTAGGCTCAGACAGAGTCTAGTTGAGACATGGCTATCTATTATGCTTGTGGCCCTTTCCATAGGCAGCTGTGTGTTTATCATTCCAGACAGCTCGCTGTGGGTACAAAACTCTGGCTCAGCACCAGCTTTTCGTAGCAATGCAGCTGTGCAATAAATGGAAGCCTTGATGTTGGAAATGTATGCACGCACGCACATGTGTGTGTGTGTGCGCACACAACCACACACACACACACACACACACACACACACACACACACACACACACACACACACACACACACACACACACACAAGCTCTGACAAGTCTGTTTCTCTTCTAGGGTATAATTATGCCCACTTAAAGCTGGACTATTTCTGGAGTCAGGAGAGGAGAAATAAGTGGTTTCTGGCTGCAAATTGTGGCAAGCGGGGAAAGATGCCAAGAAGGAATTATGCATAAATGATAGCGTTTAAAGTTGTCTTTATGTCTTCAAAGATGCCTTTGCCAAAAACCTGACACAGTCTCATTGTCTGAGTTTTTCATTGTAAGGCTATGGACTTGTTCGTACTGATTCACTCCATATGGAATGGAAGAGTTCAACTGTTCTGGTGCACACCCAGGTGCCAAAATATTCTTAAGATCCCAGAGCCTGCCAGGAAAAATCATGATTGGCTACCAAAGAGGAGTAGATGTTTCCATTGGACCTAGTGCATATGGCCCTCATTTTGGGAGATCTAGAGTGTTCCTTCCTATGTGCTGTTTTCTTTGAATGCCAGGGTTGATTGGAGTCTCTGCCAATACTGCGGTCTACATGGATGGCAGCCAGCTTTGCCAGCAGGACATGGCAGCCTCAGGCAGGCAGCTCCCACTGCCCACCATTGCTAATGCCCCTCTGTGACCCGTGAACCAGTTTAGAAGACCACCAGTAATGATGGTGGACCTTACTGGCTCTGGAAACTACCAGTTTGATTTCTCTCTTTTTTTCTTGGATGTTTGTAGGAACTGCAGGAAATTTGAAAATATAGCCTCCTAGCAGTTCGCCACTGACACCAGGAAAACCCAATTTAGTTCTTAAGTAGTATTGCCACCAGCCAGGTACTCTTCATTGGTACTCTGAACTGGGAGCATGCCTGTTTTTGTTCTGTGTTAAATATATGTGCTAGATGCTAGACTTGCAAGCAATGAAATCCAGTTCAGCCATAAATACTAGTTGGTGGGAAATAATATATTTTAATGTGATGAAACAACCAAATAAGATGATGCATTCTCTCCCCCCGCCCCCCAAATAAAACTATTGTAGAGGAAAGCCCTCAGAGACTATTAACTGGTTTATTATTCCATGATTTTTTGTGGCTAAAAGTCCACTCTTGAGGAACTCTTTCCCCTTAGTACAAAAGTGCTGAGAACAAAAATTTTTGATTGTACAATGTCCTTGTGGTCAATGTATCACAACTAGTTCACCTGGAATGGACTGATAATTCTGCATTGACTGCATTTCTTCTACTGTAGTTCCTCTACTTTGCTGGTATGCTTTTGCCCTAAAAAGCAAAGAGCCCCCTTTGATATATTTTATGGCAGAATAAGGAACAAGCTAACCTATACTCATTGAACTCTTCCAGGGCATTTCTGGTGTATTCAAATTTTAATTACCTAGTCCAGAATTCAATTATTAGGTGATCCATTAAAATTTATACAAACCCCTGCGGCTGGTGTGTAGTCTTGCCCCTGCCCTTTCTTAATGCAATTTCTTTTCTGTAGTGAAATCAACATTCATAAACTATATTCAGGTTGCAATATTAAATTACTAGTGAATAACCCCAATTGAGGTCATCATAATTTACTTTAAGATAAACACATTTAAGACAGCAGTCTTTATTTAGAATTAATTAGGGATGGGCACAAAGTGAAAAACAAAATGCTGTTTTGTCGTGTTGTTGTGTAATGAAATGAAATGAAACAAAACGAAATGAGGAAGCAGCGTTTCATTACAGATGAAACAAAATGGTGGAATTTTTATTCAAACAAAACATTTCGTTCCGTCTGTAAAATGATCCCTTACCTGCTGGTGTCCCACCACCGCTGAGACCGCCCAGGCAGGCCGAAGAGGATGAGAGCGGGCCTAGCAGGCCAACCTGCGCCTCTGTCTCCTCCTCCTCCTCCATCACCACCGCTGCCGTGGGAGGCCGAGAGGCCCAGCAGTAGACTGCCCCCCCTGATGCTGAAGGCCCTGGCTGGCCTGGTACACTGTGCTGTTGCTGCCTCTGCCTCCACCAAAGGCCTCCACCAGAGCAAGAGCCCAGGAGAAGGTGTAAGTAGGGGTCCCAGAGCAGGAGGAGGGGTGGGCTGCCCAGGAAGGGGCTTTCCAGGGCCCCCTCCTTTCATTTCATTAAAAATTCATTCTGTATGAATTTTGGGGGGGAAAATGAATGAAACAAAATGAAAGGAAATATGTGTGTGTGTGGGGGGGGGAAGAAACAGAATGAAACGAAATGCAATTATTCCATTTTGTGCCCATCCCTAGAATTAATAGAACGATTTCTACTTTTATTTTTGTGTGTGTGCTTGCATGTGCATTTATTTTCATGCAGTGTCATCAATTCACACACACAAAATGAGTGGGATGAGGATTATCCCCCTTGTTTTTAAGCAAATATAATTCTCACTTCTTTTTCTTAGTATTTGTCCCACTGGGTGGTGGGTCCCACTATTCTTGTTTTTGCCTTCCATTTGGTATGATTGTGGACTAGGCCTGGGTGAACCCGGGACAACTTGGTGTTGTCAAGGGGTTTATCCAGCACTCTTTTGGTCATCCCTTTGGCCAGGATCTGCTGGGCTCCAGGGTGAGACCCTTTTTGGACAGATTTTATCCATCTGTACACAATACATGTCCATACCAATGTAATTGTCCTTCACACATCTTGTTAGCAATTGGTGCAATGCTGTATTTTGATCGGATGCCACCTTTGTGACAGGTTGTACAATGGTGCAACAGATCTTTGACTGTAAATGGTCACTGATCTTTTTTTAACACATGATACCTGACGTCGTACACCATTTTAGCCAGGCACTATGGATCCTTGATGTGATACAATTCTCACTAACCTAATTATTTCGTCCCTGCCCTTCCTACTTTGAAATCAGCCCACATTGAACACTAAGTACAATTCCAGGCAGATTACCCAGATGCTGTCACACAGTGTTACTCCCTATTACATGTTCATAGGATTGCTTCCTCAGTTTCTTGTTCAACCAGGAAACAGTCTGGAAGTCGAGTCATGGCAACTGGACTTCTTTTCTTGAGAGACTGAAATGTTTCACTACTCATCCAAATAGCTTCATCAGTCTGAGGAAAGCTAGTTGCGAGTCCTCCTTTTTATAGTTCATTTTGACCTCATGTCACCCGGGTCTGAAATAGGCTCATCAGATGAAGAACGGCCTGAATAGACCCTAATCCTGAGGGGGGGCAACTCTGTTGAGAGAGGAGTTTTCACTACTCACATGAATGGCTTCTCTGACCCCTCTCTCAAACCACCTGTCTTATCTGTCTAATATGTGTACATCATCTCTGAATGAGTGCCCTTTGTCCTTCAAGTGGAGGTGTTCTGCTGATTCTGTTCCTGAGCTGTTGTCCCGCCTATGTTGGTCCGTTCTCCTGTTTAATGGCTGTTTCATTTATCCAATGTAGAGGCCAGCACACTCCTCACTGCATTGGACTGCATATACTATAATGCTCCTTTGGGGTTTTGGGTCCTTTGGATGGTCAAGTCTCTGCCTTAGTGTGTTTGTTGGTTTGAAGTAAACAGGGATGTGGTGTTTGCCAAAAATCCTTTTAAGCTTTTCAGACACTCCAACTATGTAGGGAATGGCCAGGTTTTTCCATTGGATCTGAGTCTCAGGCTGATCCATTGTTCTTCTGGGTTGGCACACTGCTTTGTTGAAGGCCCACTTTCGATATCCACTTTGGTGCCTATCTTCCTTCTTCTTGGCTTCTGTGGAGGTGGGGATGCTCTGTACTCTGTGGTTTACTGTCCTGATGACTTCTTGTTTGTGTTTAGAGATGGGCACGACTTAGCGGTATTCCCGTTTCCGTTTCCGTTACTCAGTTCCATTACTCTACGGAAATGGTAACGGGAATTACTCCCCCAGACTTCGAGCTCGAACCGACGAACGAAAAATTTTGGTCTGATTTGTCGTGCTCGTTCCTTGCATCGCGCGATGCCACGCGGCACAGAAAAAAAGTTTTTAAAAGTTAAAAAAACCCGGTTCCCGGCCAAAAAGCAGGCGGAAAAATGCCTGCCGTGCCTCAGGGCACCTACCAGAGGGGTTGTTTCTGGAGGTCCCCGGCCTCCCCCCCATCCCCCGTCCTAGTGGGCTGCTCTGTGGGACTCGCCGCAGGCTCGCAGCCAGCCAGCAAAAAGCCCAGTCTCGCCGGCCGCCGGCCGCCGGAATTAAAGCGCAAGCAAGCGGCACGGACGGCACAGGAAAAAAATTTTAAACTCTCCCCCCACCCATTCCCGGGCCAAAAAAGCAGGCGGAAAAATGCCTGCTTGACTAAGGGCGCAGGTCACCTACCGGAGGGGTGGTCTCTGGAGGGGGGGGCCCGCCTCCCCCCCATCCTGGGCAGCCAGACTCGCGAGTCGCCATCGCCATGCCATGCGGTGCGGGCGGGGGATCCAAAATGGGGCGGCGAACGCAATATTGTTTTTGAAATCGTGGTCCAAAAACACACAAGCACAACAGAAACACGCGAAAATTTATAAACTGCCAGATTTTTCACAGTAGCAGTGGGTTTTTTCTTGCAACAAAATGTCTCTCCTCTCCTCCTCTGTCCTCCATTGATTTTATTTTTTTTTTATTTTTTTTACACCTGCGCATTGGATGGGCTGGCCGAGTGGCCAGCCATGTGGGAGTGGACGACCATGCAAATTTTTGGACCCATCCCACCAGTTGCATGGCCACTTGGCCATGGAGACTTCTGGGATGTGCCAAAAAGCCCCCTAAAACCTGCCCTAGCCCTAACCCTAACCCTTGACTCCGTACCCATACGTCACAGACTGTCTTCTTAGTGGGTCAGAGAGGCACCCAGAGGTGCAACCCACTAGCCCACCGTAACCTTACCCGTCACTAGCCTAACCCTAGCCCTTGCATTAAGCCACCTTAAAGCCAGATCTACTTGCTTGCATTGCACTACACGCAGCAAGTACACTTCCCTTCTGTGTGAGACATGGTGGTGCGAGAGCCTTGTGCAGGGAAGGCATGATTCTATCACTCTCACACTGGTCTCACTGTCTGCACATTATGTTATGCAATATCCATATGGCTATTGCATAGCATTTTGCAGCAGCAGCAGGTGAGGAAGGGAGACCCCCATGTAGAGGGGTCTCTTGGAGCCTGCTTCCCCTTCCTAGTGGGTGAGGATAGGAGGCACCCACGGGTGCCTCCAGGAGCCCACTTTCCCTTTATAGCGGGCCAGAGGAGGCACCCACCCCACAGAGGTGCCTCCAGGAGCCCGCTCTCCCCCCCAAAAAACCAGTACTAACGACAATGAAAAAACGAACCAACTAATTTTTGCGAATTTTCGCGAAAACCAGAAACGACCCGAAACGGGACTGGCCCGACTAACGACAACTCAAAAAAATTTTTTTTTCAAGTCGTGCCCATCTCTATTTGTGTTGTAATGGATGGTGGGAGTCAAACAGTAACTACTGATCGGTGTGGGTGGGTTTCCTTTAAACTTCTACTCCCAGACCACGGTTGGGTCTGATGATGACTGCACAATCCAGGAAAGCCAGCCTGCTGTCTTGGGTGTCTTCCCTAGTGAACTTAATTTTAGGATCCACTGCGTTGATGTGGTCTGTAAAGGTCTGTATTTCCTGAGTCTTGATTTTCACCCAGGTATCATCTATATACCTGAACCAGTGGGATGATGTCGTCCCTGGGAAGGTGTTGAGTGCCTTCTTCTCCATAGCCCTGTGGCGCAGTGGTTAAATGCCTGTACTGCAGGTAAAACTGTGCTCGCGACCAGGGGTTCAATCCCAGGTAGCAGGCTTCCACCCTTCCGAGGTCAGTAAAATGAGTGTCCAGCTTGCTGGGGGGAGGGAATGTGTAGCCTGCATACTGTAATTAAAAAACTGTAAACCACCCAGAGACTACTTGAAATGGTATGGGGCGGTATATAAGCAGACCACTTTGCTTTGCTTTGCTTTCTTCCATGTATAGGTTAGCAACAATTGGTGACACTGGGGAACCCATGGCACAGACATGCTCCTGTCTGTAGAAGTCTCTTCTGTACATGAAATAGGTGGTGGTCAGACACAGGTCCAGGAGCAGGCATGTCTGGTCTGTGTTGAGGCTTCTTCTGGAGGTGAGGGTGTTGTCTTCGCTTAGTCTTCTCTTTATAGTTGTTAGGGCATTGGTGGTGGAAATGTTGGTAAAGAGAGCTGTAACATCAAAGGATACCAAGGTTAACATTCTGTATCTTATTGTGTTCTTTGAGATAATTTGGTAATCATAAAAATGAATTTTATTTAAAGATGCAACATTGAGTCAGCAATGTTTGCTTAGAAACATCCTATAAATTTTGTATCTGTGAGCAACAGCATGGTTCTTAAAAATCAAAGAGGGAGCGAAAAGAGTCCCATTTACAGGAAAAATGTGCAGTACATACAGTGCGTTGTGAGTTTTGTTTCAAGAAGATTCTGTAAGATATTTTCCTATATTGCCTTTCCATAAAAAGTATGGGTTATCCTCTGAACAGCTGTTTTCAATCCTTCTAACCCTACAGAAGCTTTTTCATATTAAACTCTAGAGGAATGTCTTTGCAGCTTATTTTCACCATTTTGCAAAAATAAGCAGTCTTGTGCTGCTTGAAAGAGTTCGTGGAAAAAGTTGAGCATTTCCTTGGCAAAGTATCATCTTTATGTAGCATGCTGATCTGATTCCAGAAACACCAATTGGCTGATAGGGCTATTTAGGATTTGTTCTAATGGAAGTTTTCCTTCTGAAAATTAGAATGACTTGACTGCCATATCTTTCAGATGCTATTTACATCATTAAAAAAAAGAGGTCAGGCAAACAGTTAGTACAGCCTCTAGCTTGGACCTGAGATCTGGCAACAAATAGAAAAAGACAATTTAAAAAATCTGTAGGTATTTATTATGCACTGATACCTGACTGAACATAAGAACATAAGAACAGCCTTACTAGAACACGCCACAGCCCATCCAGTCCAACATTCTGTCTCACACAGTGGTTCACCATTTGCTTCAGAGTATTCCCAAGCAGATGTCTTCCTTCACCTGCTTATGATTCCCTGCAAATGGCATTGAGATATATCCTGCCTATCTCTCCAACCCAAAGGTTCTACTTAGGCATCTATAATGATAGCCATTGATACCCCTGTTCTCCATGAACATGTCTAATCCTTTCTTAAAGCTGTCAAGGCTGACAGCTGTCACCACTTCTTCTGACAGGGAGTTCCATAGACCAGTGACCCTGCGGATGAAAAAGTACCTCCTCTGCACTTTTTCCATTTCCATAATATCCTTCTGGAGGTATGATGACCGAACTGTACACAATACTCCAGATGGGGCCTCAGCATAGATTTATAAAGAGGAAAAATGACACTTGCGGACTTATTTTCTATACTCTTCATTAGAGATGGGCACGACTAGGGAAAATGACGTTTTCGAGTTGTCGTGTGTCGGAGGCAGTCCGTTTCGGCTCGTTTCCGTTTTTCGTGAAATTTCGCAAAAATTAGTCGGTTCGTTTTTTCATTTTTTTCGTTTTCGTTAGTACTGGTTTGGGGGGGTAGCGGGCTCCTGGAGGGAGCTGCAGGAGTCAGCCAGAGCCACAAGTGATGGACTGGCAGACTCTTTGCACCCGCTGTGTCTCACGTACTTGCATGTAGTGCAATGCAAGTAGATCTGGCTTAGGGTTAAGACGGGTTAGCGCAAGGGCTAGGGTTAGGCTAGTTACGGGTGAGGTTAGGGTGAGTATTGGGGTGCACCTCTGGGTGCCTCTCTGACCCACTTAGAAGGACAGTGTACTGGCGTATGGGTTAGGCTTAGGCTTAGGGTTCGGGTTTGGGCTACGATTAGTGGGATGTTTATGCCCGATTGGCACATCCCAGAAGTCTCTGTGGTCAACCTGGCCAAGTGGCCATGCGACTGGTGGAAAATTTGCATGGTCCACTCCCATGGGCGAGCCCATCATTGCGAATGTGCAGGTGTAAAAAAATAAAATAAAATAAAATAAAATAAAATAAAATCAACTGAGACTTTTTTTTGCAAGAAAAACCCACTGCTGCTACTGTAAAAATTCAAGCATTAAAATAGCTAATTTTCGGATGTTTCTGTGGTGCTTTGGTGGGGTTTTGGGCAACGATTTCAAAAAAAATATTGCGGTCGCCATTTTGGATCCCCCGCACTGCATGGCAAATGGATGCGCCCTCCCAGCCTGGTACCAGCAGCGCAGCAGTAGCAATAGCCAAGGAGAGGGGGGTGGGGAACCCCCCCCAAATAAAACACCCTTCTGGCCTGGTAGGTGCTCTCAGACAGTTTTCGCCTACTTTTAGGGCTGGGAATCGGTTTTTTTTTTAACTTTTAAAAACTTTTTTTCTGTGCCGCTTGGCATTGCGCGATGCAAGTAATGAGCACGACAAATCAGACCAAATTGCTCGTTCGTCGGTTCGAGCTCGAATTCTGGCGGAGTAATTCCCGTTACCGTTTCCGTAGAGTAACGGATACGAGTAACGGAAACGGAAACGGGAATACCGCTAAGTCGTGCCCATCTCTACTCTTCATAATGATTTCTAGCATTGAGTTTGCTTTTTTCACTGCTGCGGCACACTGGGTTCACACCTTCATTGAGCTGTCCACCAGGACACTAAGGTCCTTTTCCTGGTTTGTTGCAGAGAGTTCAGACCCCATCAGTTTATAAATGTAACTTTTTTTTTGCCCCAACGTGCATCACTCTGCTAATGTTGAAGCTCATTTGCCATTGGTTTGCCCACTCCCCCAGTGTCAAGAGATCTCTCTGGAGATCCTCACAATCTCTCTCAGTTTTTACTACCCTGTATAATTTAGTGTCATCAGCAAATTTGGCTACCTTGCTCTTTACTCCTACTTCTAGATCATTTATGAAGAGGTTGAAAACTAAGAGTCCCAGTACTGAACCTTGGGGGAATCCCACTCTTTATCTCCCTCCACTTGGAGAAGTGTCCATTTAGTGCTACCTAGACATGGGCACGACTCGGCGAAATTGTCATTTCCGTTTTCGGTTATTGTTTCCGTTACGTAACGGAAACGGTAATGATAATTAAGCCATCAGAACTCAAACTCGAACCGAAAAAAGAAAAATTTGGTCAGGTTTTTCGTTTCCATTTGTGGCATCGCGGCGATCGTGCAATGCGAAGCACAGAAAAAGGTTTTAAAAGTTTTTTTAAAAAAAACCCTGACTCCCGGCCAAAGAAGCAGGCGAAAATATGCCTGCCTGAGGCTTTGCCACCTACCAGAGGGGTGGTTTCTGGGGGGTCCCCGGCCTTTTCCGCCCTCTTCTCCTGTCCTGGGCTGCTTGCACCAAGCTGGGGGGGGGTCATCCTTGTCGTCTCGCCATGCCATGTGGTGGGGGAGATCCAAAATGGTGACCACAATTTTTTTTTTGAAATCGTGGTAAAAAAAACAACACACCAAATCACCACAGAAACATGTGAAATTTATTTATTTTAAATGCCTGAATTTTAATAGTAGCAGCAGTGGGTTTTTTAATAGCAATAAAATGTCGTATTTATTTTATTTTATTTTATTTTATTTTTTATTTATTTTTTTAGACCTGCCCATTTGGGCTGGGCATGGGATGGGACCATGCAATTTTTTTGAACCATTCCACAAATGGCATCGCCAGGTTTTTGACTGACACTTCTGGATGTCTCGGAGGGCATAAAAAGCCGAGGCACCTTCCAGAAATCGCAGTCGGGTGTATGGATATGGTTGAGGGAGGAGGGCTGGCTACTGGTGCTGGTGTGATCTGATCGAGATTGAGGAGGGAGGCTGGAGGCTTTAGGGTTTACGTTAGGCAGGCAGGGAGGGAATTGAATTTAGAAAATAATTTCTTTGATTCCCTGCAGCTTTGTCTGCTGAAGGGAATAGCAGTTTATTCTTTATTTCTTCTCTGGCAGTTTGTGAGGATTTTTTTCTGATATTGGATAAAGGGGGAGGTTCGACTGGGAGTGGGAGGTGTGGATTTATTTTAAAAATATATTATATACTACCATTTATTTTCTATTTTCCCAACTTCAATTTGCTTGCACACACACACATTTGGGGTGTAAGCCAAGAACAGAACCTCTATCCTAAGTCAGATCCTAACTGCCCACTCGCCCGCCCGCCCATGCTGCCACTCGCCTGCGGCCCGTGCCGCGGCCTGCCCACTCACCCGCCTGTGGCCACGGCCTGCCCATGGTCCCCTGCCACCACTGCCCGCCCACCCCTCCCCCTCCCCCCCGCCCCGCCCGCCGCCTAGGGCGCAAAAACACCTAGCACTGGCCCTGATTGCGGGACGCCCCTATGCTCTGGGAAGTCAAATCGCACTAAATCGTGGTGGAAACGACAAATGACAAACGACAAACGGAAATGACAAATTTTTGAAAAATTTCGTGACAAACGGAAACAACCCGAAACGGACCCGTTCCGACAAACGAAAACTCGAAACGTCATTTTTTCTGGTCGTGCCCATGTCTAGTGCTACCCTCTGTTTCTTGTCCCATAGCCAGTTGCTGATCCAGGACAAGAACTGTCTCTCTATTCCATGATAGGCAAGTTTATTCAAGAGTGTTTGGTGCAGGACCTTGTCAAAAGCTTTCTGAAAGTCCAGATAAACAATGTCATCTGGATCTCCCTTATACACATGTTTGTTGACACTCTCAAAAAAATACAAAATATTAGTGAGGCATGATTTGCCCTTGCAAAAGCCATGTTGGTTCACCTTCAGCAGCGCCTTCTCTTCTATGTGCCTATTAATTTTATCTTTTAGGATGTTTTCCATCACTTTAGCTAAGACACATCAAACTGACTGGTCAGTAATTTCCTGGATCACCTCTGGATCCTTTTTTGAAGATTGCTGTTACATTTGCTACCTTACAGTCATCAGGCACAATGCCTGATTTGAGGGAAAGATTATATATTTTGGATAGGACATCAGCAATTTCATCATTAATTTCCTTGAGAACTCTGGAAGGATGCCATCTTGTCCTGGTGATTTGTTAGCATTTAGTTTAACAAGACATGCAAGGAATGCCTCCCTGGTTATTTCGATCTGGCTTAATTCTTTGGTTTTCCTCCCTATGAAGATAGGCTCTGTTTTGGGCATGTGGTCTCTGTCTTCGTGAGTGAATACTGAAGTAAAGAATTCATTGAGTCTCTCTGCAATTCTGTTTCCTCTTTAATAATCCATTGCCTTCCATTGTTGTCTAATGGTCCAATGGTCTTCCTAGTTGTGGTCTTACTTCTAATGTACTTAAAAACTCCTTTTTATTTCTTTGAGAGTTTTTAGCTATATGCACCTCAAAGTCTTGCTTTGCTTTCCTGATTGTTGCCTTACATTTCTTTTTCCAGAATTTATGTTTCTGCCTGTTGGCCTCATTCAGGCAAGCCTTCCATCTTCTAAATGAGCTTTTCTTGCTTTTGATCACTTCCCGAACAGCTCCTGTAAGCCACATTGGAGTCCTCTTGGACTTGACAGTGGCCTTTTTCCTTTTGGGTATGCATTCCAATTGGGCCTCTGTTATTGTTTTTGTGAACAGCCTCCATGCCTCTTGGAGCATTTGAACTCTCCAGATTCGTTTTACTAGTTTCCTCATCTTTGGGAAATTTCCTTTTTGAAAATTTAAGGTCTCTGTGTTAGATTTTATCAGTGATTGGCAGACTATGATTAAGTTAAAAGTAATTATGTTGTGGTCACTGTTCCCTATTGGATCAGTCATATTGACATTTTGCACCAGATCTTGTATATTACTCAGGATCAAGTTAAGCATTCTTGCACCCCTAGTTGGGTCTTCAACCATCTGTTCCAGGGAACAATCATTTAGCATATCTAGGAACTTTATCTCTTTATCATGAGCTGAGCAACAGCTCACCATGTCTATGTGAGGGTAATTGAATCCCCCGTTATAACCAGGCTTCCCTTCTTGGATGCCTGAACGGAGGGTCCTAATGGCTGAAATGCCAGGAGGGGCCACTTTACTCACCCATTTGGTGCCAAGACTGGTTGGAGTGAGGCCACGTGATCCCAGGTGCAAGTTAGTTATATAATGACTCTCCTCCCTTCGCATGATCTCTCAGGTTCCTGGCCATCATCCTGCCCACTGTCCTTAAAGAGTGAATGAGATTAGCTGGTCACGTAAGGGCTGGATGGGAATTTTTTTACCATTACTCAAATTGGCCTTGGAATGATGGTTTTGTTTTTTATTTTTGCCCATCCCATTCTCTTCCATTTACAGGGAGTTTGCGTAATTCTGGTCACAATTGGTGGACAGTAAGTGAAATTGGTGAAATGAATCACAGCTTTTAGTTTTAGGGAGAGATGAGATTTACTTAGTGGCAGCCCTCAATAATTATTAGGTTTGAGTGCACGTAATAAGTTTAATGATGAAGAACTGCACCACTTGTACTTTTAGGGCCTCCTTGCCAATGGAGGAACTACAGTTAAACACAGTTAATTGATTTTAATGAACTGTGGCCCAAGTTATATCCAACAAATGTTTCTTGTCTCTTTCTTCCCAGATTGGGTGGGCAAAGTGCTTAGTTTGTGTGTGTAAGCTTATTTAAATTTTGTAAGATTGTTAGGTTCAATTCCGTGTTTATCTAGAAGATTCTCACTAGGAGCAGCTCATGGACCTGGATGGGGAGGCTTCACCCCCAAATTTGGAAGGTACCCTCTTGACCAGTCCTGTACCCCTCTATGGCTTTGACCATGGAGCTGCAGTACAGCAGTTTAACCACTGTGCCATGAGGCTCACTTCCAAAGGCTTCCATCAAGTGGGCAGAAAGGAATACAAGGAATCCCAAACTGCTTTAGTTGCAATGCAACCTACCACTAAAAACCTCTGTTCAGTACCAGAACCTGGCCCACTGCAACTCCAAATGCCGTTTTGATACACTTTATTCTTGCCACAATAAGGACAGCCTCCTACCGGTAGTGTCTCCTCTAAATACCTGAAGCTCATTAGCAGTTATGTTTTCCCTTAATCCTTTTCTTCAAGCACATGTATGTTTCACTGAATAGCTGCAGGTCTTACTACAAACAGCAACACAACTTTATTCCATACATGAAAACTATATGTTTTTAATCTTCTACTGTATATTTAGCAGAAATGTTGTCTGAGGGTTTTTAATGTTAGTTTTAGGCATGTTTGCAGTGGTTGAAACTGAATACATTATATTTATTGTAGGCTTGAGGCAGCTTTGATGGATAAATTTTATAGAACAGCTGGGCTTCATTTACCAGATTGCTCCAAATGCTGACTTCCTTTTGTCACATTCTGCATCTTGATTGTGGACAGCTTATGTTTCACAGTTGTTTTTCAAATTATAACTAGCAAAGTACATGTTCACACAAAAGTCTGAAGACAAGAGTTTCCCTTGTTAAGCAAATCTGCCAAAGATCTTGTATAAAGGCCTGGGTTGCTAAGGAGCAGGTCCCCTCAGACTAATGTATTTCCCTCTTCCAGTTAATTCCCTGGGAGATCATAACTGAACTCTAACTTCCCTCAAAACACCTTAATTACCACAACAGCTCCAGAGAAGAGGCCAGGGGAACAGCTTCCAATGAAACACCAGTGCAGAATGGTCAGTAGAGATGGGCATGAAATGAATTTTTAATTCATTTTGTTATTCATTATTCATTTCTTTAGGGAACGAAACGAATAACAAATAGACCCATCAAAGGAAAACAAAACAAAATGAAATAGAAAATTTCATTTCATTTCATTTCATTTTTGTTACCCAGTCTGGTGTCTTCTCCTACCTGAATGTTGCTGGATTGCCACCGGGCCCGGGACTCACCGCTGCCACCGGCCAGCCCCCACGGGGAGGGCTTCTGAGGGCTTGCGAGGTGGCAGGGAGGCCTCCCTCTGGCAAAAAAACAACAACAAAAATGCTACAGCTGGTCAGTGCTTGAGTAAATAAATAATTTTTAAAAATGAAAAATAATGAAAAAATGAAAAATGAAAAAATGAAAAAATGAAAAATGAAAAAAAAAATTAAAGCACCGACCCGGCCCGCAGGCCAGCTGGTTGGTGGTAGAGTTAAAAATAATAATAAAAAAATTAAAAGCGCTGACATGGACCATGGGCCAGCTGGTTGGCGCAGTAAAAAATGAAAAATGAAAAACAGAACAAACAAAAAACAAAATAAAAAATAAAAAACGAAATGAAAAATGAAATGAAACACCATTTTGGTGTTTTGTGCCCATCTCTACTGGTCAGGTGGGATTCTTAAATGCAGTTAAGAATCAACAACTGTTTTAGTATATTTCCCAAAGTATTTAGAGGTGTGCACACAATAACTGGCTAGTTGGCCATTTTCTATACTGCTCTATATTTGTTCCAGTGACAAGGAGACAAGCACACAGCAGTTGGGAAGAGAACCAATGATGGAGATATGACAGCAAACTAGGGAAATGAAAAAATAAACATTTTATTGCATCTCAGTATAACTGTTATACTGAGGGCAGCACACGCTACAGCTTTGAAAGCTTAAGGGCTAAATATTGAGGTCCAAGAAGGTACAGTAGTGTTCTTACAACTGAGTGTAGTACCGGTCACCATATTGTCTTGCACCTATAATTGGCATTCCCAACCCTGTTTTGATTTTTGTTTTTTTAAAATAAGTTTATTTTCAATTAAAAAAACATAGAAAGGATATATGTAAAATAAAAAATGAAAAATGAAAAAGTACCAACCCTGTTTTGTGATAACAAAAATCTTAATTAATGTTTTCCTAATGAAGTTTGTCTTTTCTGCTTAGTTGTTAGTCATTGCTAAAGAGTCCTCAGTTTCGCTGATTGATCAAAGCCCATTTTCGTCATCATCTTGAAAGCTGCAAGACTAGCTATACCAGCCAGTCTACTCAAGGCCCTCTTAAACACAAGGTGATGTGAAACTGAATAAGACAAAACACTGGAACAAGACAAGTGATTGTTACCCCATATGTGCCAAACACATAAAACAAATTGTGTGCATGACCTTGGATGCTGAAGCTGAGGACAGTGGGTAGGAATGTAAATGCAACTGGCATAAGCTCTTTAGATTACCTTGACACTGCTTCTGCTGATCTTTTGATGCTGCCTCCCTATATCCCTTGGCTCCACCTTATCTGATCCTATATCTCATGTTGCAGCAACCCCATTCAAACCATTGACCTCTGCATTGAACATTCTGTTCTGCTGCCCATTTTGGAAAAGTAGTAGAAAGGATTTAAGAAGTCATAAAGATAAAGCTGTTGTTTTTTATATAAAGGAACACATTATATGCTAATAGACTTCTCAAGATAATATCTTAAGACCCTTGTACCAGGGCCAGCAGTGTCACATCTCAAGATACCACAAAAATGCATTTTCTAGGAACCTCCGGGAGCAATCTCTATGTATCTATCCCCAGCATGTTGTAACAATGATGTTGAGATGGAGATGAGTTGGACTGAAATTAGAAGCTGGTACCAAGTTAGTCCTCCAGTGATGGAACTCCCCAGACCAGTGATGGCGAACCTTTTAGAGACCGAGTGCCCAAACTGCAATTCAAAACCCACTAATTTTTTTGCAAAGTGCCAATGTAGTAATTTAACCTGTATACAGGTAGCTATGAAGGGGCAATGTCGGGTGCCCACAGAAAGGGCTCTGAGTGCCACCTTTGGCACCCGTGCCATAGGTTCGCCATCACTGCCCCAGACATTCATGCCTTAGTTAAGCAAACTTGCAAATGAATCCCATGTTTACCTCCTGAGGACCAATCACAAAGCCAAAGAAGCTAGCCGGCAAAATATTGAGATGGTGGGACAAATAGAAATCTCTTCCATCTTGGGTTGGTCAAACATATATCTTTTACTAATTAAGGCATCTCCCTTTCTAAATGTAGTGCTGAATATCTTATACAATTTGAATTTTCTTTTTTAGGCCCCAAACTGTCCTGAAAGAAAAATCAAGTTAGCTTCGTCTCAGGTATCTTTCCATAAGAAAGATGAAAAGGCTCACAGCTGCGTAAACAAGCTTCCCATTATGGAAACCAAATTTTCTGTTCTGTCCTGACTCAAATAGTAGTGACAAAGTAATTTAGTGCAAGTGAAATGGAAAATAGTGGCGATCTTAAGTGTCCATGTAATTGTGCAGCTGCTTGAGGAAGCAATGAGCTTGCTACTCTGAAGCTAGAGAATTATTATAGATTGTGCTTAATAAAATAATCACCTCATGAACAGGAGCAGTGGAGTGGATGGCTATGACCTTTAATATATTCTCAATCCAATCATCGTGTCAAGCATGCTTATTGGCAAGGTCACAAAGGGCAGTAGGGGCACGGCAGAGCTCTTTAATGTGTTCTTTCTATTGTGGAGCTTAACATGCTGGTGGTGCCACACTTTTTTTTAAAGGAATGGGTTGCTTCAGATTCAGAACTGAAGGATGTACATGGTGAAGTTTGTTTCAAGGTTTTATGGCTCAGCCCTACCTACGTAAGGAACCTTGGGTGACTAATTGACTTTCCACACCCATTCCTACCTACAAAAGGAGTGCAGTTATGGGCATTCTTTTCTGGTGACTGAGATGCCCAATACTTTGAACTGCAGTACTAACAAGATCAGAGGAAAGGGGTCCACACACGGCTTGGGTCTGCACAACAATGTTACCGTGCAAGCCTGGAGCATCTGAAGGAAAGTGGACAGAAATCTGCCAGATGCATGTGTTTAGGCTCATCATCCCACTTGAAATAAGGAAAAGAGTGGAGTTCCGATGAAGTGATTCATGACACCTCTTCTTAGATAAGTAGCAGTGGCTCAGGAGCTGGGGAAAATCCCTATGGGCTGATTATGCACCTTCCACAAGCCCTGGAAGCAGCATAAGGTCTTGAAAAACTCCTTATGTGTCATGTGTGTGTAGGAACGTGGAATGCAAGGCTTAACAGGCATTAGCAAGCCTTAACAGAAATCAAAGCAATATCTCAGCATTTTGTTGTCTGTCAAAGAACTATTGCCCTGTTACCGGGTTAGCCAGGCTTTACATGGATTTTTGGCTCTTTTTTTAATTCCTCATTGTCAACATTTCAAGGAGTACCTGGCCCAGAGGTTATGGTATCCCTCTCACCCCTGCTTGCTCTGTCTCTGTTTACAAAGCCTGGTTCCTGAGACTAGAGATGAGCATGAAATGAATGTTTTATTCGTTATTCATTTCATTACCTAATGAAATGAACTACCCCCTCAAAGGAAAAAGAAACAAAATGAATTTTTCTTTTGTTCGTTTCGATTTTTCATTGCCCCAAGACCCCTGACCAGCCCCTGCAGAGGGGGCTTCCAAAGCGGCAGCATTGATTATCAGCTATAGCAGGCGCTTGTTTTAAAAAAAGAAAAGTGTGCTCAGCTGCTGCGCTACAGCTGATCAGTGCTTGGGGCTCAACCAAAAGAAAAAACCATTAAAAACCCGCCCTTTCCCCCCCAACCGATTGATTTTTTAAATTTTTGTTTTTGACTGAGCCTCAAGCCCTGTAGCCGGCTTGGAGCTGGCAAAAAAGAGTTTAAAAATCACTCCTTTCCAACCACCGATGGGGTGTGGGGGGGGGAGGAGCAATTATTAAACTTTTTTTTGCCAGCCCCGGACCCATGCTACAGCTGATCAGTGCTTGGGACTCAGTGGGAAAAAAATTAAAAATCTGTCCTTTACCCCCCCCCACCCCATCGAGTGGGAAGAAAGGAGCAATTTTTTTTAATTTTTTTTATTATTTTTATTATTTTTATTTTGCTGAGCCCCAAGTGCTGATCAGCTGTAGCTAGCTTGGGGCTCAAAAAAAATCACTCCTTCCCCCCACCTGATGGGGCTGGGGGAAAGGAGGGATTTTTAAACATTTTTGCCAGCTCCAAGCCTGCTGTACAGCGATTGGGGCTCATCCTTCCCTCCAAAAATCATTCCTTTCCTCCACCCAATGGGGTGGGGGAAAAGGATGTTTTTTTTTTTTTTTTGCTTTTTTTTTGCTTGGTTTTTTTTTTTTTTTTTTTTTTGCTGAGTCCCAAGCGCTGTAGAGCAGGCTTGGAGGTGCCAAAAAGGTTTTAAAATCCCTCCTTTCCCCTGACCCCATTGGGTGGAGGAAAGGAGTGATCTTTTTCTGAACACCAAGCACCGATCAGCTGTAACGTGGGCTTGGGGCTGGCAAAAAAAATGTTTAAAAATCCCCCCTTTTCCTCACCCGATTGGGTGGAGGAAAGGAGTTTTTTTATTTGTTTGTTTGTTTGTTGGCTGAGCCCCAAGTGCCGATCAGCTGTAGCTA
Organism: Phrynocephalus guinanensis; assembly: GCA_037367245.1. Taxonomy (NCBI): domain Eukaryota; kingdom Metazoa; phylum Chordata; class Lepidosauria; order Squamata; family Agamidae; genus Phrynocephalus; species Phrynocephalus guinanensis. The sequence continues at coordinate 55,363,965 of CM074738.1, forward strand.
GCTTGGGGCTCAGCCGCCCCCAAATATCGCTCCTTCTCCCCACCTGATGGTGTGGGGGGAAAGGAAGGATATTTAAACTTAATTTTGCCAGCTCCAAGCCTGTTCTATAACGCTTGGGGCTCAGCCAAAAAAAATATTGCTCCTTTCCTCCACCCGATGGGCTGGGGGGAAAGGAGGGACTTTTAAACTATTTTTTGCCAGCCCCAAGCCCAAGCTACAGCTGATTGGCACTTGGGGCGGCAAAAAAAGTTTACAAATTCTGCCTTTTCCCACCCCCATTCGAGAGGTAAGTTGACACAAGCACCACACACACACAGAGTACACAAACAAAAAAATGAAAAATAAATGAAAAATAAAACAATTTTTTTAAAAAAAATCATTTCAAATGAAACGAAACAAAACAGAAGGGAACTAGAGGAAAAATGTAATGAAACACTATTTTAGCGTTTTTTGCCCATCTCTACCTGTGACATCACAAGGCACCGGAAGCTCTTGCTTCCCATCTCTTGTTTGGTCCTTTCATTCTTAGGGAATTAAATACTGTTAATCTAGCAAGTCACATACTCATGCAGTAACTAAGTAATATTTTTCCTATTAAATACCTTGAATGACCAGCACACGAGTTATAGTTGTAGATACATGCGAAATAAAAATGAATTGGCATGCATTTTGATGAAGGACCCATATTTCTTTTCTAGACTGAAAAGCACTGAGAGTGTTCCTAATGCTACTACAGTATCTTCTTGATAAATGAGTTGATATATTGTTTTGCAGACAAATTGAGCAGTTACTATTAGAGTAACTAAGGTTGTGCTTCCTTTATTCAGCCATTATAGAAGTGAGTATTAAACATGACAAATGGTCACTATGGACCCAAACATTCTCAGGCACATGATTTATATAAGTCTGTTCTTGCATACCTCATTATTTTATTTGCAAAATATGCACTGTTTTTTCCAATACATATAACCAGTTCATAATCCATAATCTCTGTTTGGTGTTCTACCTAAATGTTCTTGTTTGTGATCAAACCACTTAATACCTACACACCATAATTAAAGGAAATTACACAATGTCCTTGGAAGACTGACAACAAAATGTGTGTTCTTATTTCTAACCTAGCCCTATCAACGCTAATTTGTCAATACCTTCTAGGTTTTTTTCCATTAGTTGGAACAATATTTGGACAATGTAGAATCTTCTTGAATTGAGCATGAGGGATTCTCGAGTTAAGACAACTTTAAATTGATGTGTGTCTTTAAAAAAAGCAATTGCAGCATAATTAATTAAAATTCTCTTCTATCTTGTCCAGCAATCATAAACTGTTAAAATATTTTAAAGAAGCTTACAAGAAACATTTTAAGGCGAACATGCTATGATTAAAATGAAATGCTGCGAGGCTTGACAATGCTGATGAAAACCACTTTGTTTTTAGCTGACGAATGAAAGTGGTAAGACCATTAACATTTTATATCCAATCTGAAATATTGTGAAGTTTTAATTTACGAAAGTGAACATAGCACTTGGAGAGATAACAGCTATATTAGAATTAAACATTAGGTGTAAGATCAAATCTAGCTTGGTCTTGCAATTAAAACTACAATTATAAATTTTAACAAGTTTTTAATGTTTCTGTAATTTAAAAAAAATGGTAGCAATTCATTTCTCTCATATTGAGAAGCACGTTCACAAGGCCACTGGTTATTCTGACGTGATAGCAAGGTGAGTTCTATTAATATGAACTGCTCCATATTTCACATGATTGACCTGGAAATACACCACAAGTTATCTAGCTATTGTTCTTCTTTGTTCAGTGTTGGCCTCTTCTTCTTGGTTGAATTTTCATGACCCAACAAGTGGATTCTTCAATCAACTTTCTTTTCACATTTCTTTTGCAACTCCTTCATAACCCAAAGACATCCAAAAGGTAGAATTGTACAGACTCACAATCAGTACAAATGCACAGTAAAACTCTAAAATTTTAGTCTATGAATCTAGAGTTTGGACGTGCATGTGGCTGTGTATGGAAAAATTGTATAGATCAGTAATAGAAATGCCTTGCTGCAGTATAGAGATGCAATAAATAAATAAATAAATAAATAAATAAATAAATAAATAAATAAATAAATAAATAGGTAGAGACAAGATTGAAATGGAATGGAATGCAATAAGAACAAGAATATTAGCAAAGATATATAGGTGTCTTGGCTGGTTAACCAGGGAAGCCTTGCAATTTTGTTTAAGAAGTTAAGAAAATTCATTTAAATTTTGAAGATTTAAAGAATGTCCCATATTTTAAAACATTTTGACTTGTCTGCCATCTTTTAGAATTATAGGGTTGTGGAAAGGCAACTGTGCTTTGGCAGAATCCTGTTTTGTGCACCCACACAATCTGGACATGGGATGGCTGGCCTTCTTATACTATTGTCCTTCTCCAAATAAGAACTAAATTTTGTGTTTCAGTGAATTTCTCTTGGTGCCTCAATCATTTTCTTAACCACAAATAGCATTGATATTATATGGATAAGTCATGTGTTTTGAGTTCAAAGATCTTTATCCTAAAGGTCCTTCAAATACTGCCAGCTGAACCCCCAAGTTAGTGAACAACCAGGTTAAACCAATGTAGTTGGAGTTCAGTCAAGCTCCAGCTACATTAGGGGGGGATTGTGAATGCCTTCATCATAGCTATAACTAAGGTGCAATTTCTCTCTTAGAAATTTTGACCCCATATTAAATAGAATCAGATTAAAATGGCTTCCCTTGATAATACCAGAAGATTGCTTAAACCTTCTAATTTGTGACCTATGATTGTTCTCAGTTAAATGTGATATTAAGGTCAAGGTCTAACATGAAGTCACACGGCACACCACAAATTCATTACTCCATTTTAATTCCTGTAGCAAGGCAGCTGAGAGCGAGTTCTTTACCTTTGACCCTAAGCTGCAAAGGAAATCCATTTCTCTTAGCTGGTTTTGTTATGAAAATCCCTAGAGAACCAATAGCTAGGCAATAAAAGCATATAGTGCTGGGGCTTAAACACATGGTTAAGATGGATGTCATGCTCCACTGTTAACAATAGGAATAATTATTTATTTATTTATATAGTCTCTGTGTTTCGCAAAGTGGCAGGTCTCTGATTATAAAGGTTTACAGTCTGAAATCTGATGCCAAGGCACTGTGCATAGACTTTCATTAGAGATTTGTTGCTATTACAATTCCTACTCTGTTTATATTTAGGTAGTTAATATATTATTGTGGGTGTCTGGAGAAAGAGCAAGAAATGTTCTCCCTACTGAATCTGATTCTTTTTTTCCTCCTCCTCCTCCTCCTCCTCCTCCTCCTCCTCCTCCTCCTCCTCCTCCTCCTCCTTCAGTGTGCCTGCTAATCATTATGCGCCACCACAATTACTGGTAACAAAGTGCTGCTTTACTCTTTATCCAAATAATTTATGGAGACATTCTTGCGTATGATCCTCTTAGCTTGCTCAGCAAAATAATATTATTCCCAACAAGCATACTACATCCCTTGTTAACAAGAGAAGATTGTTTAAAAACCCTTTAAAGATAAATATTCATTTATATTTGTTTTCAAACTTTTCCTTGGTCATCATCTGAGGCCATTTTGTGAGGCATATTTATTTATTTATTTATTCATTCGTTCGTTTTTATACCTTCCGTCTTCCCGAAGGAACTCTGGGCGGTGAACAAAGAAGGCAAACAAACCCAAAAGGAACAATACATCAATGAAACAAAAGTAAGAAATGAAGAATAAAAGAATTAAAAAAATGTATAATATAATATATATATAGTTGTTTGAAGTAAACTGTGTGGTGGAGGATTCGGTATAAAAAGTTGCAACTGCACTGCTCACAGTAGCAGCTCAGCTGAGAGAAATGTTATGTCGTTGGTCAGGTCATAGCTTTTTCATTAGCGGTGTCACCTGCCTGTCAATCTTCATATTTACCAAGAAGAAAAACCATCACCCGCCCTGCTGTGTGCTGAATACAACAGCATTGTAATGTCAGAGAACCAGGAGATGGGTAACGGTTTATGATGGAAATAAATCATTTATAAGAGCAAACCTGGGTGAATTGTAAGCTTTTGTAAGGGATATATTTTGGTATAGTTATTACTGACAGTTCTCTCAAAACCATCAGTTTGATAAGGCAAGGGTTTATTGCATATAATCATGTACTGGGGCACAGACTGTCTGTGCTTTTTTCTATATGCTTAGGGAGCAAGAAGGAGACGAGGGATTCCTGGTATTCATTAAATGGAGGTTAATTTGATCTCTTTTATTTTTATTACAAGGTTTTACCTTTTTTAGCATTCCAAAGCGGATAGCGTTGATCACTCATAGCATTAACGTATTAATGCATTCTAAAATGAGATGCTTGCTTTTGTAAGAAGCTATTTGAAAATGCAAAAAACCTCTCTGAATCTCACTGTGTGTCTTCAGAGCATGAATAAGTGAACAATGCAGCGTCTTTGTGCATTACATTACTATGGCATTGTCAATAGACTGAGTAATTGCTGCACTGAAAAGGTTTTATTGTTTTCAGAATGTGTGAACAAAACAATGTGTAAACAAAACAATGACTCCCAGAGCCAACACATAGGAGAGAAATGAGAGCGGGGGGGGGGGGATGATGAGCAGGATGCTACCTCAGTTGTGACCAATATAGATCAATGAGTTTAACTGTTTGACTGAATGGCTGGGATGTCTGTGAAGATTCTCAGTCATCCAGGTGAGTTTACCTGGAAGTTGAGTCATGGCTGACCGATGAAGCTGTTTGGATGAACAGTGAAACGTTTCTATCTCTCAAAAAAGAAGTCCAATAGCCATGACTCAACTTCCAGATGAATGGCTGGGACTTAAAAGCCACATTGTGACTCTTGGAAGAAGAGCTATCTGAGTGTATGTGTAGAGGTATGGAGTTACCCATCCTGCTGAATCTGAGGACGTGGCCCAATTCCATGTAAGAGGGTGGCTATACATCAGAAATAAAATGACTTCATTGTGCATAATTATTAATTATCATTAGAGGCAAAGGTACCACTGTCTCAGTTTTTGGAGGTTTCTTTTTTTACATGGGTATTGCAAACTCACTGAAATGTTACAAAAATGGTATTTTGTTTTTCAGATAACCACCACCAGCAGCAGGAATAGAAGCACAATAGAAGTTGCTTGTAGAAAAAAAATGAAATGTGATTTGAAAGCAAAACAGTTGGAAACAAAGTCCCTGTTATATTGAACACCCAAAGCAGAAGATCAAAACCACAAAGGAGAGAACTCCAGGTACACTGCCATTGGCTCTAGGTTCACTGATTGGTCCCCAGAACGGAAGCCCCCTCCCCTCTTTCCCCTGCTTCCCAGCTGCATCATGGGAAGAAAAAAACCTACTGCTCTTTAATATTTATACATCTGACTGACCAAGCACCGCTGCAAGGAAATTTATATATGCTGATGAAACCGCACTGAACAACCAATCAGAAGACTTCAACACCTCTGAAAAATCCACCAGAAATGATTGAAAGGAAATTGATAGGGTTTTGGTTTTTTTTGTTTAGGTTTTTTTTTAATTTGGAGGCTAAAATTCAACATCAACAGAACTGAGATATCTTGCTTTCACTTGAGTGACAGACAAGCTAACAGTAACCCAAAGTATTTAGGAGTGACCCTTAACCAGTCTTTGACCTACAAGAAACATTTAAGAAAAACCACAGATAAAATGCAAATCAGGAATAAAATCCTACACATTTCTGGTAGTAACTGGGGAGGAAGTGCCACAGTTCTTAAGACATCAGCTCTTGCCTTGGTATATTTGGTGGCTGAATATTGCAGTCCTTGTATGACTAAACCCTAACCATATTCAAACGAAGCACTAAATACCAATATTGGAAACATAAATGAGGACTGGCTGATAATTCAAACTGTGATTGTGGGTATAGCTCACAAACTTTACATCCCATTGCAATGGAATACCTCCTTAGAGGGGTTCACTGGCTTCCCGAAAGGATTACTGCATCTTGAGGGCACTGATGTTCAATGGTTAAATGACTTAGGTATCTGAACCTAGGTCTTATCATTCTAGTCTTTGCCTAGATGCTCTAAGCACATATGATCTCGCCTGATTTCAGAAGCTAAGCAGAGTCGAGCCTGGCTAGTACTTGGATGGGCGACCACCAGGGAATACCAGCGGCTGTAGGTGCCTGGAGTAGGAACTGGCAAATCACTCCAGTATTCTTGCCAAGAAAACTCCATGGACATGGGGTCATGTACAGTCGGTCACAACTGTAACAACACAACACACACACACTTATGATTTTAGTAACTGCTCATACGTAATTATTTCCTGTTCATATTGCATATTTTTAAAATCTCATACAATTTGTTTATTTAACATTTTACATTTAGACATATTTTACAGTGCCCTTGCAAAATTCTACATAATCATGCTGTATTATGCTATGCCATATGAAATAAATAAAATAAGCAGGGATGTGACAAATACTTGCTAAATTATTTGTTATTGTTAATTTAGGCTCACTTCCAACATAAAAGTAAGATGATGACCTCCCCCTGTAACAAGGCCTCTGTGCTTCTGCACAAAATGCCATTGGATGAGACGAGTATCCTTCCTTGATGAAAATGAAATCAGAGAGAGAGAGAGAGAGAGAGAGAGAGAGAGAGAGAGAGAGAGCACAGAAGGCAATTTTCACAAAAAGATAGAAACAATCCATGCAGTGATTCTAATATGAAATAAAATAAAATAAAATAAAAGACTATGGAATGCCACAGATTATATTGTAGTTTCATAGAATTTGGGTCACTGAATTGTTTGTCTTACTCAAAAATCACTGTTGTAAATTTCATATCAAGACTGACAGAAAAAGACATTGCATTCTTATATAAAGGGAGGGGGAGTAAGGCATGACTCTTAGTCCTGAGAATGAGAGAACTGAAAATGTAGGCTATCCTTACCCTCCCCAATGTGTGTTTTCCTAGTGTTATCAAAATAGTACAGCAAAAAACATCTATTTCAGTGTCTGTGAAGATTCTCAGTCATCCAGGTTCGTTTAACTGGGAGTTGAGTCATGGCTACTGGACTTCTTTTTTGAGAGATAGAAACGTTTTGCTGTTCATCCAAACAGCTTCATCGGTCTGAATACAGCTAGTGCAAGATACCTTCTTATAGTCAGCTTGACCTCTTGTCCCCTGGTCTGATTGGCTCATAAGATGAACAAAGCCTGCATAGGCTCGTTAGGGAGACATTAGTGTCCATGGCCTTAAGGTAAACAATGGCCTAAGGTGCTGAAACCCATCAAGAATGGGTCGTTAGCTGTGACCTGGTGGTGAAGGCTCCTTGATTTGCCTGGGTACTTTGGAAAGTACAGCCTGATAAGTAGCAGATAGACTATGCTGGAGCCCACCACCTCTGTTGAGGGAGGGATTTTCAATGCTAACAGGAATGGCTTCCCTTACTCCTCTCTCAAACCACCTCTCTTCTTTGTCTAATATGTGTACATCCTCATCTTTGAAAGAGTGGCCTTTTTCCTTCAAATGGAGGTGTACTGCTGATTCTGGTCCTGAGCTGTTACCTCTTCTATGTTGGGCCATTCTTCTGTTTAATGGCTGTTTAGTTTCTCCAATGTAGAGGTCTGAACACTCTTCGCTGCATTGGACTGCATATACTATATTGCTCCTTTTATGGTTTGTTATCGGATCCTTTGGGTGGACAAGTCTCTGCCTTAGTGTGTTCATGGGTTTGAAATAAACAGGGATGTGGTGTTTGCCAAAAATCCTTTTAAGCTTCTCTGACACTCCCGCCATGTAGGGAATGACCAGGTTCTTCCGTCAGGTCTGGGTCTCAGACTGATCCCTTGTTCTTCTGGGATGGCCCACTGCTTTGTTGAAGGCCCACCTTGGATATCCACAGGCCTTAAGTGCTGTCTTCAGGTGCCTGTCTTCCTTCTTCTTGGCTTCTGAGGAGGTGGGGATGCTCTCTGCTCTGTGGCTTAGGGTCCTGATGACTCCTAGTTTGTGTTGTAATGGATGGTGGGAGTCAAACAGTAAGTATTGATCTGTGTGGGTGGGTTTCCTGTAAACTTCTACTCCTAGGCCACGGTCAGGTCTGATGATGACTGCACAATCCAGGAAAGCCAGCCTGTAGTCTTGGGTGTCTTCCCTAGTGAACTTGATATTAGGATCCACTGCGTTGATGTGGTCTGTAAAGGCCTGTACTTCCTGCGTCTTTATTTTAACCCAGGTATTATCTACATACCTGAACCAGTGGGATGGTGTTGTCCCTGGGAAGGTGTTGAGTGCCTTCTTCTCCACTTCTTCCATGTATAAGTTTGCTACAATTGGTGACACTGGGGAACCCATGGCACAGCCATGCTTCTGTCTGTAGAAGTCCCCTCTGTACATGAAATATGTGGTGTTCAGACACAGGTCCAGGAGCAGGCCTATCTGGTCTGGGTTGAGACGGCTTCTGGAGGTGAGGGTGCTGTCTTCTCTTAATCTTCTCTTTACCATTATTAGCGCATCAGTGGTGGGTATGCTGGTAAAGAGTGATGTAACATCAAAGGATACCATGGTTTCCTCTGTATCCTGTTTGAGCTCCCTGACTTTAGAAACAAACTCTTCTGAGTTGTGTACGTGGTGGTCCGTGTGTCCTAACCCCACTGGTTGGATGCACTGATGCGCTAATAATGGTAAAGAGAAGATTAAGAGAAGACAGCAGACAAAGAAGAGAGGTGGTTTGAGAGAGGAGTAAGGGAAGCCATTCATGTTAGCATTGAAAATCCCTCCCTCAACAGAGGTGGTGGGCTCTGGCATAGTCTATCTGCTACTTATCAGGCTGTACTTTCCAAAGTACCCAGGCAAATCAAGGAGCCTTCACCACCAGGTCTAGCTGTATTCAGACCGATGAAGCTGTTTGGATGAACAGCGAAACGTTTCTATCTCTCAAAAAAGAAGTCCAGTAGCCATGAATCTATTTCAGTGGACACCAACATGGATTGGAGGAGACTTTCACTTCCACCACCTTCAAAAATTCACAGTTTTCAGCAGGGAGGGAATTTTAAATCTCCTCATCCCTAAAAGCTGAAGGATGGTGCTTGTGTGTAAAGCTTAAGTGTGCAACATAATTTCCTTAGGTTTCTCACTAAAAGTATCCCACCAAAGACCTGTGGTGAAGCCTGGTATATGCCTCTAAATACAGCATGTCTAGTAAATCCTAGTATGCTTTCGAACAATAAATTATAAACAAACCACAAAACTGAGCACACTTGAAAAATGAAACCAAAAATGTTTGAATTCACATGTAAGAGGAAACAATAATGTTTTGCAATCAGGTATGATGAAAAGGATAAAAGCATGGGTGGGCTTCAGAGAAGTCTCTTGCAATATAATAGAAACTGAGAAATGTCTGCATCACCAGTGTGACCCCATAGGTACATATGTATATCCATGCTTCTGCAGCCTCAGCCATCCTGTCATGTCATTGGAAATAAATTCATATTAGATCATCTGCATGAATTAAACATAAGGATACTAATTTGACTGATTAATATTCAATGTGCATCTGTGGCAGATCTGGCTCTCAGGAAGTTGGCATGAACCACTATTGGGGGCAGGTTTGAAGGGGCCACTGGGGAACTTCAGCCAGGATAATTTGCCATGGTACAATCTCAAAGAAACTGTTGCTTTGTGGAAATGCTCAAATAAAATAATCCTCAAGCATCTCGGCCCACACTGTAGGTTGGCTTACGTGTTCATTCTTCTATATACACATTCTCCATGAAGTAACACAACACTTTCTGCCCCTCCAAACTCCCATACCTGCCATTTCTTGTGACGTCAAAGGCACAGGAAGTGCCAACATGAAATACAGAAATGACCTGCTCAGTACTCCAGAATGTAGAAACTGGCTAGGATTGAATCATCAAAGTTAATAGATGGAAAGTAGATTAGTTTCTCAAAGACCTTTGTAATTATTCAAGTAACGCTAATACTTATCCGAACTTTTACAAGACCAAGGTTTGTGATCCTCCATTGACAAGATGCTAAATATTTTAATAATGTTTGTTTTTGTTTAAAAGAAATGTTATCCTGATACTTGCTGAGGATATTGCAAAATGGCACTACCGATCCACTTTCTGATGTAACTTTACCTACCCAGAGAATCCCAAATGACCTTGGACCCATGCTGTCTAAAAGATTGCTTCTTACTGCATAAACTATTCATGTTTCAAGGTCTTTGGAGAGCCTCCCCCCAGTGCTCTTTGTTTCAAAGATCCACAAAAAGAAACTTTGTCCCTGTGGTGGTAATTAATTCTTGAAGCAGAGCTTAGGAAAACTATTTTATGGACTATGCTCCCATTGAGCTCCAGTGAGCCATACAGACAAGCCCTAAGATGAAATTTTGTGTGTGTGTGTGTGTGTGTGTGTAAGAGCAAACGGGAGAAAGAGGGTGTCAGAACTAATAAATTGAGGCTCAGTTGCAGTCTTTCCTTAATTGCTCAATTGTACCCAAAACGGTGGCCCTCCCCCCTTATTGCTAGAGATATCTTTGGAACATAAAATAACATTATTGAACTTCTTTGGACCTTTCTCCACACCTGACCTGAGTGAGAATAGGAAGAGGAGAAATCAAAACACTCCTGAATAGTATGGGGAAAGAAGCATGCTCTTTCCATAGTAATTTTACATTTAGCCATCCAGGTGATAGAAAAGAAAAGAATGTATAGGTGTACCATGGAATTTCCCAGTGTTTTTTCCCCTCCACTTGCCATTTTCTGCTCATCAGGTTGCTTTTCAGATGAATGGTGTAATAAACAGTCCCCTTACCTTAAATGTCATAGCTTTCCTGTACCTCAATTTAATTACAAAGTATTTATTTCCTTATATTACATTCTAAATTACTTTGATTACTTTAAATATTGTATAAGTATTAGATGAAGAAGGGACTGGCCACTAGCCATAGTGGCTTTAAAATGTTATGCGTTATATTTACTTTGGATGTGCATGTGCCTCTATATAATCTGTTTAGTGAGAGGCATGCTTGCTTTTTCCAGATGGGATATTCCTCTCACATCAAGTCTGTTCCCATCCTTACAGCTTATTTGTAGAGAAATCTCTGGAACTGCCATCAGAATGAAAGGAGGACAGGTCATTGTAACTGCTGAATGGAGATAAACACCCCTCCCTCTGCAAAGAACATAAGCCATGCTTGACCAAGCAAGAGAGGTTTGCAGTTTGATGAACTGTCAAAGGAAAGATCTCAGATGGTAATAAGAAATGTAGCATTTGGAGAAGTGTTGGGTTTCATAATGTCTAAATTCTGGCTACTTTTGATTTTGGCACCTATAAAATGTAAATACTCCATGAACTTGTTTCTGACCAAATTTCAGAAAGGAATGTGTTAAGACAATGGGATCGAGACTATTTAAACATACCTACATCCATTGATGATCCTAAATAGTCTACAGTATTGCACTATTTCCTTGTTTTAGTCATAAAGGATGTATTGGGGGGCAGAAGGGTATATTTGCCCCAGGGCACAGCAATCTGGGGCACCTGAGGGGGGAGCAGGAGGATGAAGCCGTGCGCCCTCCTGCCAGCAGTCCTCCTTTCTCCTGGCTAAGGCTTAGTGACAGGACCCCCTCCGCCTCTGCCTCTGCATGCCAGGTGAGTGGTAAAGCAGGCATGCAGGCATGCGGGGAGCGTGGATTGTGCCCCCATTGCTGGGTGGGTGCGATGAGGTTGGGGGCGGTGGCAAAATAGGTGCAAAAATGAAATTTGTCCCCAGGCACTCCAAATCTTTCCTACGCCTCTGTTAGTCACAGGCAAGTGGATCATAAATCTCTTTCTCAAAAAGCAAATATACATTCAAAAGGGCTTCATTGTGGTTATTCACAGATTTAGCACACAACACCTGCCCACTGAAATTGTTTTGAATGAGAGTAACTGAAGCCCCCCACTGAAGCCCTCCATCCACCTCCTGATGGATTCAGAACTTGGAAAAATTATCTTTTACAGGATTGCAGACATCCCACATTACAGATTCCAGACATCCCAGGTCAGTGCAGTAAATGGCCATGATGTCTAAGGGAATGGGTAGAGCTGGAGGTAATGTACAAAACAAATAAACAAATAGGAACTCTAAATCTAACATTCCTAAATTTGGATTATGACACTAATGCTTGATGTCTGATTGCATGTGCTTAATTGTGTGTTACAACTCTCTTTCTGGAGGTGAGCATTGCCATTTTAAATACAGGCCACATAGCAAAATGGACTGGGCATAGTTATTATTTAAGCTTCTCTATTATTTAAAAACTAAGTAGTCTGAAGCCTCGCCAGCAGTTGCACCAGCAGCAATCCTCTTTTTCTCTTAAGTGAATTCACTACAAAAAGGTTATATATGAAATTAGTGTTCAAGAAAATTCTTCTGGGGAGTAACATTCAACAGAAATCCCAACAGCATCAGACAGAATGGAAAAGTGTTATTAATTAAAAAGCAAACAAAGTAGGCTGTCTCTTTCAATACACGGCTGTCTAATGAAGTAGAAAAAAAGGTTGGGCAGTTTCAGGCTTCTGGGATTTATTTAATTTAATTTAAAAAATTACTTGTAGAACCTCAAAGTGCACCAACTGGATTGGATAAGAAATGAGGATGTACTCAGTTCAAAAAGAACACTGGAGAAGCAAGCAGTCTCTTAGCGTAAGAATGATTTGAAAACCCAGGAATGATTTTTTTTTTTTGTAATCAGAAGTGAGGACACGGTTATTTCACACTCATGAAAACACTCTTTTCCCAATCAAGCTAGCTTCTTTTTAGCAGCCTAGCAGCCTAATTTGGTGCTGATCCACATGAGGTCATCTCCCCCGCCTCTGGTGTTCCCCTCCAGACAGGAATCATACCAGAAACTGTACCAACATGAAGTCACTATTTTCCTGTCTGAACCATCTCATTCTCCCCTACACCCTTTTTGTTTCTCCCTAAATACTCAGGTTTCTTCCTTGCTTGTTCTCTATGTGGGGGAGGGGTTTAGCTCAATATGTTATCCTTTGAAGTCCTTTCCTTTCCTTTTGTTACCTTTGTCCCTGCAGTCATTCCCTCCCAGGCCTCAATTGTAGACATACTGCACAGCTAGAGAGAGATTGAGATTGAGAGGGAGAGAGAGAGAGGCCCCGGTCTCATGATGATTTTACTGCTCTTTTTGCTGTGAAAGACTGCACAGAAAAAGATTGTGCTTTCACTCCAAAGAGCAGTATTTTGGTACCCCAGCTGACCCCCCCCCCGGGAAGTGCACTTTAACCGCAGCATTTTGTACCACTGCTAGGGGTTGTGTTTAAATACTTCTGTTATTGATGCACACTTTTTAACACCTCGAATGAGGTGTGACCCCAGAAAATTAGCACCAATTAGATTCGTACCCCTTTTTCTGCCACTTCCTGTAGTTCTGCCTTGGTAATAGTTTATTCTACTGAATTGGTGGCATACCGGCATGCCGGCACAATTTTTACTGGCTTTCCACCTGCAATTACAATTTGTTTTAAGAAGAAAAACTGCTACCTGGCTGCAACGTAGGTATTCACCACAAAGGAATAAAACAGGGGAAAGATGCACAGTAAGCAAGTCGGGATGGATGCAGAGAAGCAAAATACTCCCCTGTCGTCAGGGCACTAACTGCACATCAAACATCACATGACCGCCCTAAAAATAGTACACATCACATCATATTAAGAAGTGCAGATAACTGTAGTGAGACTGGGACCTGTGTGTGTGTGTGTGTGTGTACTGACCCACATCTTGTTCATCTACAAGAAGAAATGTGTGGTAGAAAGAAACTAAACTGAAAACCAGAAATCTTAGATGTTTTGTTGGCTGTGTGAGATTTGCTGCCAAAGTTAGAACTTGCACTGAAGCTGGAATAGAACTAGGCTAAACTGAGCTTCCATAAATCTGGCAACTTGAAAATGGCTCTAGATTGTCTGATAAGATGTTTTTTGTTTTTTTTTTTTAAAAACTGTATCAGTTTTTAAGGAGAGTTTTGACCTAATATTCAACATGATCTGACTTGCTGTTGTAAAATGAAATAATGTAGTTAAAGCAGAATACTCTTGCCAAAACAATTTAAGAAAAATAGATATTCTAATGCCTTTTCCTGCCTTTTCTTCTGTGCTCATTTGCCGATCTCGAAAAGCAAGCGGTTTTATAGATGTGAATGAGACTCCTTGAAGTCTTAAATAACACATAAAAGTAAATGCTTTGCTTCATTGGAGCCTCATAGTCTATTCTGAAGCAAATTTATGCCTGATTGTGCTTGGAGTTTATTTGAATATATTTTTCATTTGTGCCTGGATATCTTCAACTTTTTTTTTTCATCATGAGAATTTCAGCATTAAAAAAATATTTTGCATACTGTTGGCTGCAACTGCCCAGAGTTCCCTTCAGGATAATCGGTGTGGTATATAAATGTAAAAACAAATAAATAAAATTGTGTAACACACATACTACAACTACTTCCTAGCTTTCGTACTAGCCACCCAGACCTGAAGTTTTCCTTTATCCGCAATTTGGCATTTATCATGCTGTGCATAAATCTGTTAAAATCACAAATCATCTGTCGGTATGTGAATTATAGTGTAACCAGGTTGCAGGCAGATAAAGCAGCACAAACACTAAAGATTTATTTATTTATTTGGAAGGCCACCACCTTTGTCAGAAAAAAGGCTCTTGCGATCAGTAAACTGAAAGGCCACAAAACAGGTCACACTCACAGTCAAAAATAAATAACACAAAGGGAAAAGTGCTTGGGAGGGAAGAGGAGAAAGCTAAGCCTAGGTATGTTTTGAGTTTTGAAATTTCCGTAATGGGAAGCTGGGATAGAAAATTTGTCAAGAAGAGAGAGAACTGCTGTAAGAGGGGAATGATGGAACCAGATTCTCAACAGAGCTGATGGAATAGCCTTGCCGTCCTCAGTTGATGCTTGATGGAATGACTACTGCCAATAAATGATCAATGGGAAGAGGACCTTCATATTTTGCTGGTAAGATATTGGTAAATAAATACCAGAACGATCTAACTGCATTAGTACTTAATGATTGGAACTCATCTCTACCAGCAGCCTGGGGCCCAAGCAAGTGGAGAACTGTGAACTGCCTGGACAATGGGCCAAACCAGCCTGTATTTGTTTTAAGGTTTCTTTAACAAGAAACACTGCCTGGTTCCAAACCATTCACAAAGTGACACCAAGCAAGGGAAAATCCCAAAAGCTGACTCCCTTCCCCCCCCACACCAGTTAACGATTTTCCACCCAAACCGAAAGGATTATCAGGGCTGTTTTACAAGAAGTGTGAATGGCAGCGAGCTGAAGAGGGTAGACCATCTTGACTACTGTTTTATTGGCATTGTCAACATTCAGGTTGTCCTGTTGTGTAGCAATATTGGACCATTTCCTAGCAATTTGATTCATGGATCCAGAATCACAATATCCCGCATTCATAAACTGGAGGGTCTTTTTATTAATGGAATTCCCTGGCTTTTAAAATAGAAGTGTGTCAAAATACTGTGCTAATTCCCTGGTGATATATAGCAAAATGTCCCTTTCTGAAGGACTGACCCCTTGTTACTTACTTTGTAGCAACCCTGTTTTTTTGGACTCCCTCCCACACACAAAAACACACTTTGCTCTTTTGACTGTTTTTATGACCCACGGCAATGTTTGGATGGCAATGTGGGTCCTAGCCCACAATGCTGCAATATTGTATCTAGTTCAGAACACTCTTGCTGGTAAGCCTGTTCCAGGCATACCCAATTATATAACAAAGTGGTTGCTTTTTCCCTGGGATGTATAACAGGCAAGATATTCTATTTCAAGATAAGCAAGGCTGGTTGTCTCAATTTGTATGAACTGTTTTAAATTTGGAGATGTTGAGGGTCACTTGTTTCTGCACAAACGGAAAACAATTTTACATTTAAAAATCAAAACTTGAAAATGCTTTGGCAGAACCTCCCCAAATTTGGCACGGAGAAAAGTCCGACTATCTGATGCACGTCTGACAAATAGAGATGGGCACGAAATGAACAATTTTTCATTTTCGTTTTCATTTTTTCATTTCGTTACGCAATGAAACGACAAACAAATTTTGTCTCTAAAATAAAACGAAACGAACAGAAATGCCAGAAAATTTGTTGTGCGTTTCATTTTCGTTACGGCAATACAGTGAACTGCTTTAAATGCTAAAAAAATCACAAAAATTGAAATAAATGGTAACAAAACGGTAACAAAACAAACAAAAATGAAAATGATTTTTTTTCAAAAAATTCACGAAAAACGGAAACGAACCGAAACGGACCCTCTAAATGACAAACGACAAACGAAACACCATTTTTTTGATTTGTGCCCATCTCTACTGACAAATTTGGTGCTAATCCAACATCCAGGTTGAAAGTTATAATTTGGGGGGCAGCTATGCCCATTCCTGCCAAGAAAACTCCATGGACATGGAGCCACGAAGAGTCGGTCACAACTGTAACGACACCACACACACACACACACACACACACACACACACACACACACACACACACACACACACACACACACACACACACACAATTTCAGAATTAACTCGTAGAATGTTTATTTCCACTGCTGTAATGCATAAGTCTCTGGTTTGAAACCCCTTCCTCTCCCTTAGCAGCCTCAAGGCTGGATGTGCTAGAAAGGTGTGAGCAGTCTAAAAATGGAAACAGATGCTTAAAGTTTTCTCAAGGGCCTGAAAACAAGAGCAAAAAGAAGCATGCAAACACTGTCTGTGAATCTAAAAGCCACAGAATATCTATACTACAGACTTAATAGTCATGCTTTCTACCAAGGAAACCTGGAAACTTATAACAAGAGGCTCTTTGACAATTTCCCTAGGATTCTAGGATTCTTTCGGATGGGGGTTGCTCTGAGGCCATCACAAAACAGATACACCATATATCAATGCAACAGCACATGCTTTTCCTATAGAAGCTCCCTGTTTTATTTCCAAGCCAAAGGACCAGTGAGAAGAGTTCTCTATCTGAAATCCTAGAGATTTACCATGACTGGGTAGACAGTGGGGCTCTGGGCTAGCATTTACAGCAGTTTTCTTTGTTCCCAAGTGTTAAGTCTGTGTTAAAAATGAAATGAAGGCCAAACATTTGAAAAACTACAACTGTGGAGTGTGACTGGCAGAATCCCTCAACCAACATCTCAGCTGGACCTGGTCACTGAGAGATTCCACTGTTGCAGTGAAAAAGTGTTATTTCTTCAAACACTGATTAAGGTGCAATTATTTGATTTCTAATTGCGGGTGACAATTGTATGTTTAATATTAGAGGTAGGCACAAAACACATCTGGCCAATGTGTGGTTCATTTCATGGGTGGTTTGGCAAACCAAGCTTACACAAAGTGCAAGGAAACACCCAACACATTCATTGCTGGCATTTAATTTTGCTTTATGCACCCCAGTCATGCTCACTCTGTGCCTGCTCCACCCCACTGCTGCCACGCTTCAGCTGAGCAAGACAGTAGGCTGTTTGGACCTTTCACACACCCAAGGCCATTGTCCATCTAATGAGCCTTTTCAGGCCATTGTCTACCTAACAAGCCTATTCAGACCAGGGTGGGGTAAAACCAAGGTGAACTATAAATTGGAAGCCTCCCACCAACTTTTATTAGACTGAGGAAGCTACTTGGATGAGTAGTGAAGCGTTTCAAACCCCCAAGAAAAGAAGTCCAGTTGTCATGCCTCAACTCCCAGATAACCTCACCTGGATGACTGAGAATCTCCACAGACTTCCTGCCCCAGGGCTTCTTGAAAGGCTTAGGGGATTCTGAGAAGTATGGTTTTGCTGTCCTTTGGCATCTCTTCATTTAGAGATGGACACAAACCAAATGATCCACAAACAGGTTCATTTTTTAAAACAAAATCAGTGTGGGTCATGGATGAGACATCACAAACCACCATTGTGATGGTTTGTGCCCATCTCTACTTGGTTCCTTTAAAATCTAATTTGTGCCCAGCTGAAGTTTATCACAGTAAAGTTGCCAGAGACTTACTTTTGATGGGAACAAAATTGGTAAATATACTGGTATGATGGGGGTGTTTGCTTTACCTTTTAATCAAAATAGATTTTATTTATCATCAAAAGTAATAGGAAGCCATAAGATTTTATGCACAGGCACAGCGAGGTAGGTAGTCATTGGTGAAAATGATCTTGTCACCTTTTCAAAACTATAACGATCCTTTCCCATGCCATGATTAAATCACTCCTTTTTCATCCTGCAGGCATACTCTGCATCTAATCAGAAATCTGAGTAATGGTGAATACTAAGGTTTTGCTCAGGGCTCTGAGGCAGATGAAAACCCCAGTGTGTGCTGCACTGAATATAAATATTGAAGGATTTAATGATTTTTATTTTACAACATTGTAAAATTCTATTGGCGTGCCAAGCATTCAGGCACTCAAACTTTTAAAAGGTTTATTGACGGCATTTTACAGATTAAATCCAAGAAGTTTTACCTCATACAGAATCTTTCAGGTCTCCGGTCTTCCTGGCTACCTTAATTAAATATCAGTCATGAATGTGCACTGCTTTTATGCTCGAAATGTTTGCTGGAAGCCAGTTCAGTCGCTTCACCATTCCCAATGGAAAGGCACTGCAGTGATGTTGCACACCAAAGGTAGAGCTTGGGCTCATATCCCTATAAAAGAAGCCACTTCCTTTTGATAGATGTCAGACCTCTATAAGCACAGAAGGGACAGCAGCCAGGTCCTGTGTGACACATAGTTAATACACAATTATAGGCCAGGTGTGAAAGTCAAAGAGGCAACTACCCTGATGGCTGAAAAACAGAATTTAGTTAAAGTAGCAGAGGGTAGAGTGGATGCTTATTTCATTTCCCATGGACCATTTCTCTCTCTCTTCAAAATTGCCCTCCTCAATCTTCTTTACTTTTCAGAGGGAGGTGGTTCCATAGCCTCCATATATATATATATTCACCCAATGGTTAGGGGAGCTGCTGAAGGAGATATTTTAATCAGAAAAACAGCCAAGGTAATCAGTTAGCTCTCTGTGTCAGATGGTATGAGCCTGCCACCTCAGGTCGGAAAGTGCTGGGCTGGAACCCTTTACAGCTGGATTCAGAACTTACGACTGTTTACCTACTTGTACGCTGGTTAGTGTTGTGCTCCTATCTTGGTGTTCCACAAGCTCATGGCAGCACAGTTCTCCTTCTCCCAGACTTATCTCTCAAGAGCCCTGTGATGTACATCATGCTGAAAGAGAGTAGCCCAAGATTACTTCATAATGTCCATGGCTGAGTGAGAGAATTTGATCCCAAATTTCCTGAGCTGAACAACTTAACCACTTCCTCGCGCTATCCATGAGTCTGTATGGAAGCTTTGTTTTTCAAAAGGCTATCTAGGACATTCATTTCTTACTTTTTCATCTAGTTTAGCACAGACCAGAAATATTCTTCATTTTCATTCTCACCAGCTTATTCTTCATTTTCCTCAACAACTCTGAGCATTTCTATAAAGCACATAAAATAACCTCCCACCTATCGCGTGGGTTAGGGTCCTGCCCCAACCCGTGATAATTGAAAACCTGGAATATGTGGATGTGGAGTTACTTTTGGTTCACTTAAAAGCATTTCTGAGGCCTCTGACATGCCTAGAAAGACCTCAGAGGCAGTGCTTTCTAGAGATTCAGAGATCACTTCCAGATCCGAGAAAAAGAACTTTTGGGGCCTCAGGCGGGCCCGGGAAAGGCGTCAGAGGCCCATTTGGGGCAATGCTAGGTCTGGGGTAAGCACAGGAGGCCTGATACAGGCCTCTCCAGCTTACCCCAGGGAGCTTTTTTTCATATACTGCAGTCCCATTAAATACCTGGACCACAGTATGTGAACCGCAAAAGGGCAGGGGGTTACTGTAACACATATAAAAACATTTAGAAACTCACCAACTTCCATATTTTACTAGTTACCAAACTTTACTATGTGACACTTTTGTCAGCCTCCCTTTCTACGTGAGCCACAATATACAGAACCATGGTTGCATAACGTATTTATGCAAAAATCCTTTCAAATCCAGTTTGATAAAACTGCAGAATCTCTAATAAGCTATGGAACATGAAATGAATGTTGTGTTCATTTATATGTTCTGAATAATAATCATGCCTCATCAAAACATTTCTGACTGATGACAACCCTTCCAGCATTTTCTAAGTTTAAAATATTCAGAGGTGGTTTATTACTCCTTTTTTCTAGGAGCTACACAGGTGCACAGGGCACTTACCCTCATCAGCCACAGATATTCAGTTGATGACTGCTGCCCCCTCTGCCAGTTATAATGTGAACCCAGACTTCTGAGCCACAGCTACACAGCTAGGCACTCTAAACCACTGCTTTGTAGTGGGTTCTATGTTACTGCAATTCCTGCATATGAAATTATCATCTAGACCCATAATGCCAACCATGGGTCCCTATATGTTCTTGGACTACAACTCCCAGAAATCCTGGCCAGTGGTTATGGCTTCTGGGATTTTTAGTTCCAGAACACCTGAGGACCCAAGGTTGGAAACCACTGATATAAAGTGATATGACATGGGGTTTGAAAAATCCAGGCACTCTTGGAAATGATTGCAATTTTGCTGCTCAAGTATGATAATGAGGGTTCTGTTGAACACCTAGTTAATCAACACTAAACTGTTTGCCACTCATAAAAGGTATACTAACTAGATAGTTGCTATTACTAATTACCACTATTGTCTTAAAGATGTTTGCTATGGACCATTAGTTATATGTAGTCTTTCTTACAGTCTTTTTTGAAAACAAGAGAGAATCGAGCAGCTGGAAACATGCACCTATTTTGGAACACCATACATGAAAGAAATTCCCTACTGCTATTTATTTATTTATTTATTTATTTATTTATTATTTATTTATTTATTTATTTATTTATTTAACACAGTGGTACCTCAGCTTATGAATTTAATCAATTCTGAATGCATGGTCTTAAGTCGTGCAACTCTTAAGTAAAGGTACCATATCTAAAAAATAAAATAAATAAATAGAAAAAATACAAAAAATGAAAAAAAAGTAAGTAGACCAGACCGCATCTAAAATGTGTAAGGCGACAATTAAAATGCCAATGGTTTTCTGCTCTTAAGTCAAATTGCTTTTAAGTAGAGCCACTCTTAAGTAGAGGTACCACTGTATAGATATGTCAGAAATATTTTGCAGGCTCTGATTCTGAGACCTTAACCATGCAAATATGCAGTACTTAGAACTAAACTAAGTACTATGCCTGTTGGTGTACACAATTTTCACAAGTCCTCTTCAAGTGCATAAGAGAAGGCTATATGGAAAATGAATTATGAAATGTAAGTAGGGCAGGGCAATTGGAGCTTTGCCTTGGGATGCTAAAATTTAGAGGTGAGTTGACTCGACAATGTCAGAAGTGCAAATGGAAATATATCATATATCCCAGTGATACTCATGTTCATGTTCTCCTGCTGCTTCAAGAAGGAAGCAAAGTTCCACCCTCCCCGTACTGTCCCACTCTGCCACCCCCTCAAAAAACAAAGAAAGAAAGAAAAAAAAGGAGGAGGAGGAGGAAAAAGAGAAGAAAACCATCTCCATTCACTGACCTACCAGTCAATGAAAAGGACTTGTGCAGTTGTGGTGTGAACACCAGGCGTGCTGCTCTTCAAGATAGAAAATGAGAAGCCTAAAAGCAGAGTCAAGGGAGGGGTACTGGGTTTTTTTTTTTTCTCAATTCAAAGTATCTCAATATACAATATGACAATATAAGTCCAATAGCAGCCATCAGGGCTGGCTCTGTCAGCAAGTGAGTGCTATATGTGTTATGTGGTTTAGGCTGTATAGGACCGGAAGTGCTCTCTTCACACAAGCCTATCTGAAGTAAAAATTGGCAGCACCTCTGATCAGCTTCTGCACAAGGACTGAAGAAGGGATGAGATTTTGTTCTTTACCTCAGGAAAGATGTCCTGGAACTCTCATAGCTTCAGCACCAACAGTCTTGAACTGTAATTTTGTGAATTTTGTTGGTGAGAGTAGATATGAGAAGCCAAAATAAATATTATGCAGAAATCTCTCTCTCTCTGTCTCTTTCTCGAAATCTCTCTCGAAATCTCTCTCGAAATCTCTCTCTTTCTGAGGGAGTTTGACAAGAGAGAGAGAGAGAGAGAGAGAGAGAGAGAGAGAGAGAGAGAGAGAGAGAGAGAGAGAGAAGAGATTAATTAGTATTTATCTGCCTCAGTCTCTTTGTATCCATGGCATCCAGCTATTCATCAATAGAATAAATGATTCCTTTGTCATTACCAGAAGAGTGATTCCCAGGTACTCATCTATTTGCTTGCAACTTTTATGCTGAGCAACTGAATCTATAAAATAGATAGTTGCACTAGGAGCTCCTGTAGCCCATAGCATGTATTTGCATGTAAGCGCCAGTCAGCATTCTTTCCTTGGCTTAGAGCACTTTTTCAATGAGTGCTAAAGAATTGCTTTAAGAGCTAGGAAAAGCTGTCAGATCCCTTGTGAGATTAAATGAATACACTTGCTGGAACAGAAAGGAAAGAGAAATCTGCTTGTTCAGGGCAAGCATGCTTTGGCTTGCTGCTGTCAGAACAAAAGTCACTCAGTTTAGTGGTGGTAAATATTTTGAGGCCTGTACTATTTTCCTGCATGGTGAAATAAAAATGGAAGATAATAGAATGCCATTTTCCTGTCTCTTTCTTTACTCTGTTATTACCTTAATATAAAAGCATACTGGAGAAAAATTGTAAATAACAAGAAGGGCATTGAAGTAATAGTAAAATATAGGGTAAATATGTGGCTGTTCAAATGTTTTTATTTGTACGGATTTAACATTCTGTTAAACCTGCCCTAGGTTCCAATCTTGTAGAGCAAAACATTCACATTTGTCAGATTTCTTGGCTGTGTTTTCTTCCTCTGCCTCTGAAAGAAAGAAAGAAAGAAAGAAAGAAAGAAAGAAGGAAAGAAAGAAAGAAAGATAAGAAAGAAAGGAATGAAGGAAGGAAGGACGAATAGTTTGTATGAAATTTTCATACATTGTGCCAATAATGCCAATTTAAGAAAAAATTTTTATAATTTAAATAGTAGTAGAGTATTTGTCATCCTGGTGACAAGATCGATGAGGTCGTCATTCATGTACAACTTCAGCAGCCCCGCTCTCCTATCTTTGTTGTTAAACCGGACTAATACAGGAGTCCTTGAAAGAAAGGGCAGCCCTCTGTAAATTAAGCCCTCCCCCCCTTTTTTTTTTTAAAAAAAATCCGCCATCGATAATTAGCTGTATTCGATAGCAGCGACGAGTTTGAATTTAAGGGTGCGCCTCGCCTCTGCTCTTTTAATATGTTTTATTTTACTTCTGTTGACTTGTTGGTCTCGTCTCTTATTCCCTTGTTTGTATTTCCTATCTGTATTTGCTGAATTGTTCAGCCATGTTCGCCGCCCAGAGTTCCCGTTGGGAAGATGGGCGGGATATAAACTCAAGAATAAATAAATAAATAAATAAAGACACAGGGCCGTCTGACGCCTCATAGACTGCATGGGGCCCAGCTAAATCAGCTGGTTCGTACCCATCAGCAACACAAAAAGAAAAGCAGGGACATACATAGAACACATGTTTCTGTGTGGAAAATCACAGAAAGCCGAATTATCGAAACTCAGAGTATTGGTCTCTCTAGGTCAGCACTGTTTATACTAAAGATAGGAAACTTGGTTCCTTGCAGGGGTTTTGGACTAAACTCCATTAATCTCTGTGCCTGTTTTCTGGGTTTTAGGGATGTGGGGAAAAACTAAAGGAAACCATGTTCTGGAATACACTGATTGACAGCCTGTATCTAAGATTTTAGAAACCCCACTGCAAGAAGTCAGGACTTTAGTCATTGTGTGTATTACTACTTTAGATATTGTGTGAATTACTACTAAGCCAAAACATCATTTTCTACTTCCTTGGAGCATATATTTCCCCTGCTTTAAGAAGTTACAGGCAGCCAATCCAGGGTTGAAAGAGTAGCTGTCTCTTCTTTATTTGCATTAGGTTCACATGTTTGAATGTATCTACAGAACTACCCTGCAAAATCTACATGGGTCTCTTTCATTCTCCAGTCAGGAGTACTGTTTTATTGCCTTCCCAAGGTGAAATGATGAGGCAAGACATAGAGGATGGGTTTAAACTTGGTCCACACTTTATTAAGCATATTTCAAAGATATTGTAAACTGTAACTCGATGAGGGGCCTGATGTAGTGCAGAATAACAGTTGGGATCAAGAGGTCTCCTGGGACCCCACCAAACAACTTATGTATGGGTGAGTCCACTTCCCCTTGGTTGTGTGGTAAATAAGACAGGGCATCTGTGACAGGTAACCACCACCCTGCTACTGGTAGCTCTTGGCCCAGGGAGGAATCCCAACAACACACCCTCCCCTTGACACTGTAATCTCCAGATCCACAGCGTCCTGGGGTTGGATGGGGTACAACTGGATATATCTCCCCTTAGGACTCATCAAATGCTTGTTATTTCCGCACCACCTGGCAGTGTGACCAGTAGAGATGGGCACGACTTGAAAAAAAAAATTTTTCGAGTTGTCGTTAGTCGGGCCGGTTCCGTTTCGGCTCGTTTCCGTTTTTCGTGAAAATTTGCAAAAATTAGTCGGTTCGTTTTTTCGTTTTTTCGTTGTCGTTAGTACTGGTTTGGGGAGGGGGTAGCGGGCTCCTGGAGGGAGCTGCAGGAGTCAGCCAGAGCCACAAGTGACGGACTGGCAGACTCTTTGCACCCGCTGTGTCTCACGTACTTGCATGTAGTGCAATGCAAGTAGATCTGGCTTAGGGTTAAGACGGCTTAGCGCAACGGCTAGGGTTAGGCTAGTTACGGGTGAGGTTACGGTGAGTATTGGGGTGCATCTGGGTGCCTCTCTGACCCACTTAGAAGGACAGTGTACTGGCGTATGGGTTAGGCTTAGGGTTCGGGTTTGGGCTACGATTAGTGGGCTGTTTATGCCCGATTGGGACATCCCAGAAGTCTCTGTGGTCAACCTGGCCAAGTGGCCATGCGATTGGTGGAAAATTTGCATGGTCTACTCCCATGGGAGAGCCCATCATTGCCATTTTGGATCCCCCCCCACCGCATGGCAAATGGATGCGCCCTCCCAGCCTGGTACAGTCAGCAAAACCTGGCCATGCGATTGGTGGAATGGCTCCAAAACTTTGCATGGTCCACTCCCATGGGCGAGCCCATCATTGCGAATGCGCAGGTGTAAAAAAATAAAATAAAATAAAATAAAATAAAATCAACGGAGACTTTTTTTGAAAGAAAAACCCACTGCTGCTACTGTAAAAATTCAAGCATTTAAAATAGCTAATTTTCGCATGTTTCTGTGGTGCTTTGGTGGGGTTTTGGGCAACGATTTCAAAAAAAAAATATTGCGGTCGCCATTTTGGATCCCCCGCACTGCATGGCAAATGGATGCGCCCTCCCAGCCTGGTACCAGCAGCGCAGCAGTAGCAATAGCCAAGGAGAGGGGGGCAGGGAACCCCCCCCCAATAAAACACCCTTCTGGCCTGGTAGGTGCCCTCAGACAGTTTTCGGCTACTTTTAGGGCCGGGAATCGGTTTTTTTTTTTAACTTTTAAAAACTTTTTTTCTGTGCCGCTTGGCATTGCGCGATGCCAGTAACGAGCACGACAAATCAGACCAAATTGTTCGTTCGTCGGTTCGAGCTCGAAGTCTGGGGCAGTGATTCCCGTTACCGTTTCCGTAGAGTAACGGAAACGAGTAACGGAAACGGAAACGGGAATACCGCTAAGTCGTGCCCATCTCTAGTGACCAGTATGATGATGCACCACCAAGAACCATTGTGGGATAGGCAAAAACATTCCCATTCACTGATAGGCCAATTCTGGGAATGGGCCAAAAATTTCTATTTGGCCCTAGAAAGTGACCAGTTATATTCACTAGTCGGTGGGTGGGACGATCACCTTGAAAGAGTTTGGAGCTTGGGAGAACCCCGGTTATATACAGGGCTCCTCCCCGCCCCCTTTTATACAAACTTATATTTCTGATTTAAGATTCAGATTTGAAGGGAAACTTAATGAGGAGATTTCTGAAAGACTCACAACAGAATGGGGCTGTTTTGGTCAATAGGGACTTGAATTGAATTTTGTTGTGGCTCTATACCTCTATACCCCTAATTATAGTCTGAATAAGTGCCTAAGATCAAAGGTGGTGATAGGTAAGAAATGGCTGAGCTGTGGTTATGCCCTGGTGACCAATCTAATCTGATCTTTAATGTTCCCTGTGAACAAGTGACACAAAAGAAATGGATCTCATTTCTTCTGGGGAGGCCCCAATATGGTCCCAATGCATGTTTCTATGCTGAACTGCAGCGAGCAAATCTCACGAGTGGGGAGATCGCTAATTGCAAAGCTTGATTGCAACAGCTAATCAAACTAGTAAGGGAAAAGAAGTGCAGGGAATTAATTAGGCAAGGACCTTCAGAACAGCAGCGGGAAACCTCCTAGTGACCTTTATTTACAGTCAGTTAACCAGAAGTGTGACTAAAAATGCCAAGGAGCAAATCACATTATTAATATTGATTGCTTAAAGAAAATGAATAATTTAAAGTAGTCAGAATAAATCACACCACCAAAAAGAGGAAAAGCACAGAGCAGCGTCTTTTGAACATTCCCTCTTTCACACAGCAGCATCCCAAGCTCTGAAGCAGAGAGTTTTTGCCAGCACGAAACTTAATTAGTTTCAGGACCCACTGTGTTTTCCTTTTTCTGCCTTTAAAAGATGTTTCTAGGTTACAAAATGAGGCAAACACATTCACCCTCCTCAGAATCCCAGACAATTTAGAATACACAGCCTCAGATAGAGTGGTGAAGTGATAAATGTGAAAGCACAAATACTCGCCATGGCACTCCAGATAGTTCAAAATGGGAAGCCTTTGGGGAAGGGATGGCAGAGCCTATGGCATTCCCTGCAAATGAGAAACTCACAGCTCTTCCACACTGCAAGCCATGGTTCTAGTATACCGTCATATTGATATACTGTGTTCTCTGTATGCACTGCACTGCCCATGCTTACACCGTTGTCCTCACCTTTGTGTGGCATTAAGCCAATTCCACCTTATGATGACCTTTCTCAGGATTTTTTTAGTTGCACAACACTCAAAAGTGCTTTACTGTTCCCTTCATCTGGGCATGCTCTAGGTCTGAGCAGCTTGCTCGAGACCACATAAGCTGGTTCTAGTCACACGAAGCACAGCGGGGAATGGAACTTCCAACCTCTGGCTCCACAGCCAGACACCTAAACCACTGAGCTAACCAGCCAGCTACTTATTAATGGTGAGTACTGAGTACTGAATCCAGCAGATATGGAGTTTCATGAAATGGAAGAAAACAACTGGTTATTTAATTTATTATGGTTGTATCTTGGCTTACAAGCTGCCTAGATGCCCTCAGCACATCCAATCTCGCCTGAATTTGGAAGCTAAGCAGGGCCGACCCTGCCTAGTACTTGGATGGGAGACCACCAGGGAATGCCAGGTACTGTAGGTGCCTGGAGTAGGAACTGGCAAACCACTCCAGTATTCCTGCCAAGAAAACTCCATGGACATGGAGTCATGAAGAGTCAGTCACGACTGTAATGACACCACACACAGAGACACACAGAGACACAGAGACACACACAGAGACACACACAGACAGACAGACAGACAGACAGACAGACAGACAGACAGACAGACAGACAGACAGACAGACAGACAGACAGACAGACACAGGTTTATACACAAATGGGAGAGGCACCTGTGAGATGTTCAGCCTAGGTGTCAAAATAATTCAGCAAGCCAAGGATACCATGGGCACTGGGAGAAATACCATGAGTTGTCCTGCTTCAGAGAGCAAAGTATCTTAGAACAGCTATGCTCCGAAAGCACTTTGTGTGGATAACACTTTTCCTCATACCAAAGCTACTTCCCTCCCTTTTCCTTTCATTATTGTTAAATGCTGTTAAGTCACATCCGATGTATAGTGACTCTCCTTGTGAGTGTGAGATAGCTAAGAAGGGGTTCTACTACTGCTCCCCACAACTCCCATTGACTTTCCATGGCCAAGTAGGAATTTGGATCTAGGTTTCCTGAGTTTTTGTCCATCTCTCTGGATACTGGATACATCTGGATACTTCAATATTTCTTATAGCTGCTAAAGAATGAACCAAGGTTTCTGCTAAAGACACATCTTTATTTGATGTGTGCTTTGCTGCTGCGAAGACAGCAAAGAGTTGCTGAACAATTCACACCATACTTATATACAGTACTGAAGAAATGTCTCAAGAAAGCACAAAGGATGTGATTTTGGGCCTTTTTACATGACCCCTAAGATCCGCTGGCCACTTAAATTCGGACCAGAGATCTTAGGGGTTCGTCGCTCTTCCTCTGTCCCCACCCCCCTCCACACTTCCTGGTTGCTGGCTGCGTGAGGGAGGGAGAAGAAAGAAAGAAAAGAATGCCAGTTTACCTCCGTTTTGTTCCCGGCAGCATTCAGATCTCTTAAAGGGGCGGGGCGCAAAAAAAGAACAAACAGAAGCCAGGAGAGCCCCGCACTCACTATCCTTACACTGGATCAAATATTTGTCACATCCAAAAAGCAGGTACAAGAAAACTGCTCTGGGTCGCGCTAAAGTGGGCGGGGTCGCACTTAATTGTCTGCAAAGTCCGGAGCTGGTGGGTAAACATTTTTAAGGTCCGGACCTTGCAGCCATTTGCGGCAGAGCTTAGGGGTCATGTATAAACGCCCTTACTGTCTCTAGGCTATGTATGACATTATACTTTGGCAGTTGTTATAATTGACAGCCATCTCTATATTAAAATACTGCTATAAATCTGCTCTGAATTTCAGAGTAGAAGTTGGGTTTATGATGGCAAAATCTGGTATGTAGTTGAGTCCAGAGAATGGGTGTCTGCAGAGGGCAAAGGCAGAGGCTCTTTTTCTCAGAATTCTAAATTTATTTATTTGTTTAATAAATTTTTAATCAGGGTTTGGTAAAATTCTGTTGCTTAGCACAGTAAATCACCCAAAAGTAGGCTCACTGAATCATTTGAGATTGGGCGAGCCATCTCCTCTGTACATTCCATTCATACAGATGAGGCTACTCTAACTGCAATCTACTATGTAAAAGTAAGTCACAATTAGAGTAGGCCCAAATTGATTTGAATCAATTGAATCTATGGAGAAGCTGATTCACCATATCGCCATTGATTCAACAGGTGACTTTGGGCCTTTTTACATGACCCCTAAGATCCGCTGGCCACTTAAATTCGGACCAGAGATCTTAGGGGTTCGTCGTCTTCCTCTGTCCCCACCCCCCTCCACACTTCCTGGTTGCTGGCTGCGTGAGGGAGGGAGAAGAAAGAAAGAAAAGAATGCCAGTTTACCTCCGTTTTGTTCCCGGCAGCATTCAGATCTCTTAAAGGGGCGGGGCGCAAAAAAAGAACAAACAGAAGCCAGGAGAGCCCCGCACTCACTATCCTTACACTGGATCAAATATTTGTCACATCCAAAAAGCAGGTACAAGAAAACTGCTCTGGGTCGCGCTAAAGTGGGCGGGGTCACACTTAATTGTCTGCAAAGTCCGGAGCTGGTGGGTAAACATTTTTAAGGTCCGGACCTTGCAGCCATTTGCGGCGGAGCTTAGGGGTCGTGTATAAACGCCCTTACTGGGCTAAGCAACAGGATTTTGGCCAATATCTATTTAAAAACATATTAAACAAATAAATTTATTTAGAATTCTGAGGGAAAGAGACCCGCCCCCATCACCCCACTGCCACCCATATTCTGAACTCAGCTGCTCTAAGGAAAATTAGTGTACTAAGCAACAGGAATATGGCCACTGTCTTGTAGTGGTGCATGCTATAAACACAAATTACGGTCTGTCAATATACTATTGTGCATCTCCCCCTCCCCCAGTTCTTATGGATACCTTTGGTCCAGAATATTCAAATTGAAATTTTTGGACCAAAACTCAGAGAATTCCCTGACTGCCATGACCGGAGGATCACAATAATTCCAACTCCCCACCTGTTGTG
Source organism: Phrynocephalus guinanensis (assembly GCA_037367245.1). NCBI lineage: Eukaryota > Metazoa > Chordata > Lepidosauria > Squamata > Agamidae > Phrynocephalus > Phrynocephalus guinanensis. The sequence goes on from CM074738.1 coordinate 55,394,153, forward strand.
GCCAGTTCCTGTTGTATTTTTTTGTATTTATTTCCCTTTTTAAATGCAATAGCCACTCTTCTCTGTTCCACAAGTGTATGTCATATATACAAGTGTAGAAACGGGGAACCAAAACAGTGGAGTCAAACTACAATGATATGGAAATAAATAGAGATATAAATAACCAACTAAATAAATAAAAAATAAAAAATGTTTTATTCAGTTCAAATTATGCTTAAATGGTAAATAAACTTACATCCCTGTTGGTGTGGATAACTATTCTGCTTATATGAGAAACTTTTCCAGGAGAAGTGACCTGGTTTTGCACAGGTTAATTCTGATCCTTGACATAAAATGTAGTCATTAAGACAGAAATACATTTTCTTTTATAAAATTATTTGTTTCACATCACAATATGTGGTATGCATCATCGAGACAATTCAAAGTATTCTGGAATATATAGTGTTAGCAGGCATAAATATTTTAGTTTTAATTTTCTCTCCTGCCACAGATATAATAACTTATTGATATAAAATATATGATTTGTTTCTTCTATAATTGCCCTTACTTCAGCTGGCTTTTGGTACAGTATTTGCATTTAAGCAAGTCCATTTAAAATATTCAGCACTGAGAAAAGCCTTGCTCATTGAGTCAGATATGCTTCAATAAATCTCAAATGTACCATCAAATGACGCCTATAAATAACATACCCTCCAATATTATTGAAGGGCAAATTGCTCTGTGATCTGTGGTGAAAGGAAGTATTTATTTATTTATTTATTTATTTATTTATTTATTGTATTTATATCCCGCTTAATATCAAGTATGGCAGCAATGGTTTAATTAATTACCTGGGTAACCTACAGAGTTGCTTGAGATATAAGGGTTTGTAAAGGGGCATAAAGTTTGTAGAGGGGGGCTCTAAGTAGTGTGGTTAGAGCTTGAATAACATTCTGTTTGGATTACAGCTTCAAAAAAAATTACGGAAGGCTTGAAAAAGTTACTTTTTTGGACTAAAACTTCCAAAGTTCCCCCACTAGCATGGACAGTAGTCATAGTGGAAAGAGACAGGCATTGTAATACCAAAGAGCAAGTTTTCTAAACTCTGGTTTGATCATATTACATTACTTTTCTATGCTTTTTATGCATTGACCCTTCATTTCTGGGTCGTTTGGATGTGTTTGCAGTGCACTAACTTTTAAAGTGAGAAGGCTAGATGGAAAAATATCTACACCCTCCACGAATAGAGATGTGTCCCAGCTTCGGGAGGGGGGGTGTCCAAATGGAACGAAGCAGGAATGTTTGCGTGTTTCTGAGTCAGCCACAGGACAAAGCCTCTGGTTGCCTTCAAATGGAAACCTGTCCTCCTTGTTGTTGTTCAGTCGTTCAGTCGTGTCCGACTCTTCGTGACCCCATGGACCAGAGCTCGCCAGGCCTTCCTATCCTCCACTGCCTCCCGGAGTTTTGTCAAATTCATTTTGGTTGCATCGATGACACCGTCCAACCATCTCATTCTCTGTCGTCCTCTTTTCCTTTTGCCTTCGGTTTTTCCCAGCATCAGGGCCTTTTCCAGGGAGTCCTCTCTTCTCATGTGGTGGCCAAAGTACTGGAGGCTCAGCTTCAAAATCTGTCCTTCCAGTGAACATTCGGGGTTGATTTCTTTCAGAATGGATAGGTTTGATCTCCTTGCAGTCCAGGGGACTCTCAAGACTCTCCTCCAGCACCACAGCTCAAAAGCATCAATTCTGCGGCGATCAGCCTTCTTTATAGTCCAGCTCTCACTTCCATACATCACTACTGGAAAAACCATAGCTTTAACCATCCTGACCTTAGTTGGCAAAGTGATGTCTCTGCTCTTTAGGATGCTATCCCTAAACTTTTATCCAGTGTTTGGAGATGGGTGAAAAATATTCATATTTGAATAAAGAATATTCCATATCAGTCGCAGGTCAGTGGGGAAACAATCAATACCACAGAAGAACATACTGAACTAGAAGGAAATTGACAGCAAGTGCTGTAATGGAAGCAAACCTCCCTTGGAATTTCCAAAAATAGGTTACAGGCAATACCTTTATAGGCCATTAATAAAAATAAACATTCTTTTGTTTGAAGAACTGGGGTGTGAAACCCAACATTTAAGCAGCTTTTACAACTGCCCTCCAAATTCCTTACTCTAACAAGACTCCTGCCCTAGCTGCAACATCATCTGGCCATGAACTTTATGAATATCATCTAACCAAGGACTTTAAAAGCAATCTCCTGGTAAAGTACATATTTTACCATGTTTGAACTTCTGGGGCCTGCTTTGACGAAGAGTGATTTACACTCTAAAGCTTGCAATGTTTTTTTTTTTTTTTAGTAGCCTATAAAGGTATTGCCTGTAACCTATTTTTGCAACTGTGTTGTGTGATGGCCATGTGGCTCAACCCCCCCCCCCCCCCCCGGCTTGGAAAATTCCTGTCACTGAAGAGATCTCAGACTGATCATATTAGACTCTGTATATTTCCCAACCATCTGAGTGAATCAACATTTCACAGCCATGCATAATAAAAGGACAGATGCTATAAAATTTATTAAGCCAGTTGTGCTCTTGATTTTTCCTCCCATTTTACTTTTAGACACCTAGATGAGCCTTCCTTAGGACTGAGTGTGGGTGTGAATATGGGCTGGATGACCAACTTTCTTATGCAGGCTTTCACTGGATAGATTAAAGTAGCATTAGGGACTATCTGTCTCCAGTGAAACCATTGTCCCGTTCTTTGAAACATACTATGAAATAACCTTCTTTACATGTTCCAGTTCAGTATGCAACTGAGATGCAATTACCATTCAGTTTTTCCTGTTCTTCTGAAGGTTGATCCACGTTTTCTGAACTACACTTGGGTATGTATATATGGAGGAAACAGTGTACTTACTATATGCTTAAATATAAGGAAATTACATACAAAATATACAGTATATCTCAAAGATCAGTACTTGCAAAGATATGTATACGTTGCATTCCCAAATTGATTATAGAAAAGTACAAATTTGTGTGCATTTTTGAAAATAATAATAATAATAATAATAATATGGACATGGTAATCCTTCAGTTTCACTGAAGAGCTTAGAAATAAGACAAAGCCAAATTTATCTATTTCCATATAAGTGCATGATATTTAACATGTACAAATTAGTAGCCATCCACAACCTTGTTTGAACAGTGTAACTGTAATAGGTCCTGTTATCACACTTTATTAAGATAGCGTCTCTGGGATATTTTGTTATGCTTGCATTATTTCCTTTTATTTGGGAGGAGATTGATGTCTGTTCCCCATTAATGACAGGCTGTAATTGAATCAAGGGTTGTAATGCCATCTCAGAGTGTGAGAGTGACGCTTGAGCAGTTTATGAGGATCAACAGGGCGAAGATTAAATATCTTTGATCTTCAGGCTGTGACTAGAAACTGTTGTTGATAGAATATATAAGACATGTTATTTTGTAAACAGAAAATGGGCAGCTGTGCTTGGGAAACCAGATGTGATCATTTGATGTGGCAAGCGGGCATAAATTGACCCCTGATACATGTCCAGTCTAAAATCTCTTTTAGTGAACTTTCAGTGACTATGGACTTTTTTTTTAAAAAAAAAAGTAACCATCTCTCTCTCTCTCTCTCAAATACCTTATATCAATGGGTCCAATGTACAAAATGATTTACTCATGGGGCTACTAACTCTCAGGGTGCTGGATGATGTCTTAGAGTGGTTCATAGACTTGCTATGTCTCCTGTGGTTATTAGGCAGGGCAGCCGGCAAATCACTCTGAAAGAGGGGGCATTTTGATTTTTGATGGGGTATCAGCTTTAAAGGCTGGTTTCCTTTCCGTACCCATCCCCAACTGCCACCAGGTCTCATTGGCTCAGGGTGAAGACATTTGCGTGTCTGCTGTGTTCATACAACAACAGTGCACCAAAACACTGGGAGGACTTCTTCTTAGAAGACTTGAGGTTACATGCATTTGGGCCATTAAAGCCATCAGGGGCATAGCTGTCAAGTGTTCCCATGGCTGCCTGGGAGTGGGAGCTCCATGGAGGCAGGGCACTGGCAGATGGGCCCTTTAGCTATGGGGTGGAGCCTCATTTGCATACAGGGTTCCCAGAATCCCTTGTGGTGGTTTCAAAATGCTCACTGTGACCTAGGTGTTTCAACTTTCTAGGGAATATATATACTAATCCAGACAGCCGGTGGTGTGTGGGTTAGGGGTTGTGCAGGGAGAAGTGCTGTCTGGCGGGCCACCTGGTGGCCAGCCACACGGCTGCCCGGTAGCATCTGGAGCTCAGCCACTTGCTGCCGGAAATGCAGGACGTTTCAGGGAAAAATAATTTTTTTGGGAAGATGGTGGGAGTGATTGATCTGTGAATGTCCCACCAAAAACGTGATACTTGACAGGTCTAATGGCTTGTTGTGAGACTGTTGTAGTTATTGCTGCTGCTATGCTACACATACATATATTATGCAATTGTTTCCCAAGGCACTACCTCCTGACGTCTCACGGAGATCTCAGTTATGTGGCACCATAAGGACCCATCCCCTGGCCCATGAGTTTGAAGAAAACTCAGAGAATGGGGGAGTGGCTGACCTAGTGTAGCCAGCCTCCTTACTCTTCCTGTTCCTTCCATCATGTTCTTGTCCTTCTGGTGTTCTTCCTCCTAGATACTTGAGCCTAACTGATGGCAGCATGGATAACAAGCTCTTAAGATCTCCCTTGCTTATGGGGAATTACAGCAGCTTGGGGGTGGGGGGGAGAGAGAAGAGCCAACCACCTTGATGAAAACCTGCCTCTGAAGCTGAGAGCATGGCATTCCATGAAGGAAGATTCAGGTGGAAAGTGACATTTTATGAGATAGAAAAGAAGAGGACAAAAAATAAAGGACAGGCAAGGAACACAACCTTCTAAAAGGAAAATAAAAAGACAAAACTACATAAGCACACACAGAATCACTTTGATGGGGGGAAAGCTCATATTCATGTATTTGAAAAAGTTAATTTATGAAGGAACATTTTCATTTAAAAAGAAATCAATGAAATTTCTAATTTAAACAGTACAACCCAGAATAAACTGCAGAGTGAGAAATAAGAGAATTAAGAGCCGATATAAAAACAATGTCAAATTGTAAAGTGAAGATTTTGTTTCGTTTTTCGTCTAGTTCCCTTCTGTTTTGTTTTGTTTTGTTTGAAATGAATTTTTTTTAAAAAAAATTATTTTGGTTTTTCATTTTGTTTCATTTTTTTGTTTGTGTGTGTGTGTGTGTGTGTGTGTGTGTGTGTGTGTGTGTGTGTGTGTGTGTGTGTGTGTGTGTGTGTGTGTGTGCCCCCAAGTGCTGAACAGCTGTAATGCTGGCTTGGGGCTGGCAAAAAAGAAATTAAAAATCGCTCCTCCCCCCCCCAACCCATTTTAAACTTCTTTTTTTGCCAGCCCCAAGCAAAAAATATCACTCCTTTCTCCATCTGATGGGGCGGGGGGGGGAGGTAGGAGCTATTTTTTAAACTTTTTTTTTGGTTGAGCCCCAAGTACTGTCTGTCTGTATTCAGAAATCTCAAAGTATTATTATTATTATTATTATTATTATTATTATTATTATTATTATTATTATTATTATTAAGAAAAATATTTAGAAGTTCTTGCTGTTAACGTAACTTAGAATTTAGGTGCTGTCATTCCTTTACTTTAGTAAAAGCACTTGAGCCGTTTTTCAGCTCAGCTAAACCAGCTGTAGATGAGGATAAACTGAGGTCCTAAACTTCATTAAACCTTTTATCAAGAATATATCACAGTCCTAAGCACATATAGCCCACAAAATAAGCGGGAAAAATAAAAGGATAAAAATATACTAGAGTAATGCTAAAACGGGCTAGGTTTTTCAGTCTCACAGTAAAAGGGGGAGAGAGGGAGGGAATGACAGAGATATGAAACAGGAAAGAATGAAAAAAACAAATCTCCATCCCCTATTTTTATTCTAATTCATAGAAAAGAGGAGCTGAAAAGCTGCCTTTAAAAAAATTGTGACAGAGCGGCCAGTTGAAAAATGATCTTAGCAGGCTTATTTATTTTTCACTTGTTACTGTTAGTGACCTATTTCCATTACTTATTTCTTAACTGATTTCTTTATGCATTAACAACAACAAAAGATAACGCTTATTGAATTATATTTTTATTCTTTCTTGACAGGAGGTGATGCATTCTTTTTAAAAGGAACATCTGAGGTCCCTAGCAATTGCCTCCTGGTTGCTTTACTGAGAGCTGGTAAAGGACGATTCTTTTCTGCATCCTAGGGCCCAGCTTTTTAATTATATCTTCCCTGTGTTTACATGAACTTTCGTTTCCTTCTCAGTGAGCTTATATAGAACAATCCTCACTGCTGACCCTATGTACTGGTGAATTTTGCTATAAAGTAAGTATTGATGAGCTGAGAAGTTCAGTGAACAGGAAAATTCTGCTGCTTTTATTGCCAGTGTGACAGGTTACTTTATTACCATGCCTTTCACAGCAATTTAACAGTTACCCTGGTAACAGATTCGGGGAGGTAATGGGATCACAGGCATTAGAGGAGAGGAAAGGCTAGCTACCAGAGAAAGCCATCTGCTGGTTTATGTTCCTGGGGCTGTTTGCTCTCAGGCTGACAGTCATTGTACTTCTATGTAAATGAGATGGGTTAAACCACAGGGCTGCCCTATTTAGCTCAAGTCTGGCAATTTGTCTTTCTAATTCTATTGAAATAATAATCGGGATTTGTTTCTGATTAATTAAGTAACCTTTTGGTAAAAAGATTAGATAACAAAATTGCTGCCCATTCAGGGATAATGAGATTTTTATTACTCTCTCAAATTGGGGGACGGGGAGAAGAACATTATGTGTCACCAGCCGCCATGTCAGGGGGAAGCGTAAAAGAAGAAGGCCTAATTCTTTTTGCCACATATTTATTTTCCTCTGTAGGATTAAGTGTGTACAGTATTTAAATCAATGACACCACATCAGCTCCTTTAAAATGTTTATTTTAAAATGTGGATATAAGGTAGTTGACATCTGCTAATTTGTTTTAATTATTTTGGTGATACATAAAGAAACTGTCCAAAATGTTCCAAAAGTCAGCACTCTGCCTGTGTACCTATCAACGTATTTAAATTAAGTGGGATCACTGAAGAAAGCACTACAAGCTGAATGAGAGGTCTATAAACGAAATGAAACCTGTAAGCAGAGTGCTGTCTACCCTATAAGCATGCCAACTGCTTCTGGTAAATTCATCTACTTGCAGGTGTCTGCTATAGATGCAAAAGCTGGGAAGAATCTGCTTTATTTATATGCAAAACTGGGGCGTAAAAAACATATATATTACCTCTTCATAGCTCTCTAACCCTCTACTTTAAATGTGAATAGGACAGAAAACGACCCAAGGCGTCTTACAGTAATGAGGGATAATATACAGTCCAGTACAATTAAGACATGTTCAAGTATTTGAGAACAAGGAATTGAGGGACATCTTACAGCATTAATAGACAACATTGCATTAAAGCTATAAGGTTTTAAGTAGTCATAAACACAAAGTCTATGTGAACCCATAGATTCATATAAAATACACATGGTAGTCCATCATTCAGGGAAAGCTTGCCTGAAGAGAAAGGTCTTTGCCTGTTTCCAGAAGGACAACAGAGATGAGGCAGTCCTGGCCTCTAGTGGGAGGGAGATCCAGAGTCTGGGCGCAGCAGTTGGGTTCCCACAAGATGTACCTGTGAGGGTGGCAGGATGGAGACAAAGACCTCTTCTGATGACCTTAGCACCCGAGACGGTTCATACTGCAATATTCAATTTTTGAGATGGCTAGGACCCAGGCCATTTTGTGGGGTTTTTTTAGGGTAAGAGCAGCACCTTCAATTGTGCCTGATAGCTGATTGGCAGCCATTGGAGCTGCTTTAATAGGGGTGTAATGTGATCTCTGTATCCTGCCCCAGTCAGCAGTCTGGCTGCTGCATTTTGGACCTGTTGAAGGTTCCTGAGAAAAGAATCTGTCCACCCTAAGCATATGTACTCGTTCCACTCATTCTTCCCTTGGCAGAGACAAGCACGTAAGAGCATTCAAAGACCTCCTGCGTCCTCAGAAAACTCAATCCTTTCCCCCTTGCTGCCCTGTGGCTCTCACCATTCTTCCAGGCTGATGCACAATGCCTACATTGTAGGTCTGGTTCTACAGCAAATCATTACTTTACAGCACTGAAATGGACCACCCAAGCACCTGCACATTTTCTGGCAACAATAATGCTGCTAAGTTAGTTCTTTGGTAGGTGCCATCCAGGTAGCTGACTAGGTTTTAAATATTTGAACTAGGAAGATCAGTCCATTTTCATTCTCAAATGTCTTAAAGAGACAAAACTAACTGGACTCAATTTCTGATTTTCTGTTCTGAATTGTAATTAAAAGGGCCATCATTTATCATTAGAGCTGAACTGGCATTATCAAGCCTCTCCGCTACTGATGAAAAGACTATGTCACTGGTAGAGATGGGCACGACTAGGGAAAATGACGTTTTCGAGTTGTCGTGTGTCGGAGGCAGTCCGTTTCGGCTCGTTTCCGTTTTTTGCGAAATTTCGCAAAAATTAGTCGGTTCATTTTTTCGTTTTTTGTTGTCGTTAGTACTGATTTTGGGGGGGGTAGCGGGCTCCTGGAGGGAGCTGCAGGAGTCAGCCAGAGCCACAAGTGACGGACTGGCAGACTCTTTGCACCCGCTGTGTCTCACGTACTTGCATGTAGTGCAATGCAAGTAGATCTGGCTTAGGGTTAAGATGGGTTAGCACAAGGGCTAGGGTTAGGCTAGTTACGGGTGAGGTTAGGGTGAGTATTGGGGTGCACCTCTGGGTGCCTCTCTGACCCACTTAGAAGGACAGTGTACTGGCGTATGGGTTAGGCTTAGGCTTAGGGTTCGGGTTTGGGCTACGATTAGTGGTGGGCTGTTTATGCCCGATTGGCACATCCCAGAAGTCTCTGTGGTCAACCTGGCCAAGTGGCCATGCGATTGGTGGAAAATTTGCATGGTCCACTCCCATGGGCGAGCCCATCATTGCGAATGTGCAGGTGTAAAAATATAAAATAAAATAAAATAAAATAAAATCAACGGAGACTTTTTTTTTGCAAGAAAAACCCACTGCTGCTACTGTAAAAATTCAAGCATTTAAAATAGCTAATTTTCGCATGTTTCTGTGGTGCTTTGGTGGGGTTTTGGGCAATGGTTTAAAAAAATATATTGCGGTCGCCATTTTGGATCCCCCGCACTGCATGGCAAATGGATGCGCCCTCCCAGCCTGGTACCAGCAGCGCAGCAGTAGCAATAGCCAAGGAGAGGGGGGCGGGGAATCCCCCCCCCCAAATAAAACACCCTTCTGGCCTGGTAGGTGCCCTCAGACAGTTTTCGCCTACTTTTAGGGCCGGGAATCGGGGTTTTTTTTTTACTTTTAAAAACTTTTTTTCTGTGCCGTTTGGCATTGCGCGATCGCCGCAATGCAAGTAACGAGCACGACAAATCAGACCAAATTGTTCGTTCGTCGGTTCGAGCTCGAATTCTGGTGGAGTAATTCCCGTTTCCGTTTCCATAGAGTAACGGATACGAGTAACGGAAACGGAAACGGGAATACCGCTAAGTCGTGCCCATCTCTAGTCACTGGTATTTCTGGAGGCTTCAGAGTCCCAAATCCTACATGAATCATAGCCATTACATGTGGGAAGTCTTGAGTGGTGTGACGATCAGTAAACAAACACAGAAACAAAACAAAACAAAAATCCCCTTCTCTGGCATTTTTTCAGGCTCTGAAAAAGATTTGATCCCATTTCTGTGATTTGAAGAGTTGTTGCAAAGCAGCAACTCTTCAAACACGAAGCCATTGGCCAGTGAACTGTTGGCATTCCAAATGGTTTAGATGGCTACTCCTACAGTCCTTTATCATTGGCAATGCATGTTGGGGATTATGGGAGTTGTAGTCCAAGACTCTGGAGTGTCAAAGGTTTGCTGCTCTATGCCAAACCCTTTCAAAGTAGGCAGTGTATCTTCTTTTCTACATTGCTCTCACTTTGTAAGCACATTTGTTATAATCTGTGCTGTTTCTTCAGGTCTTCAGTTTCTGCTCTTAGAACAGAAAAATTGCAATATACGGTAAAATATATATCTCTCCAATGTTAACAATATTGGTTTAAAAAAAAAATCAGTGCTGTCAAGCAGCTGAAATGGAGATCCTAAGCCGCCCTGGCCCACCCAAAACCTCTTTTGTACAGAAAATGACATCTGCAGCTTTGCATGTTCACGAAATGGCTACACACATTTAACAACAACATTACTTCACTGTCACGGTATTTTCTTTTGTGCCTAGCAGCAGCAACCCTGTAATTGTTCACTTCAATTACAACATTACTATTTTAAACCAAAACTCATTTCATCTGCATGCCAGCTTTTTATTTGTTTTACCAACTACATCTATTTCCATTACTGCAAGGCTGATGGTTTGTCTCAAGAGGAAATCAAATCCATTAATTCAGAAATTTCAAGCACGGCTGGCTCTGCCATAAGCAGCATTTCTTATGCTAATAGCAAATATGCTGAGAGAGAAAAAGAGAAAGGAGGAGGCTGAAAAGAATTGACACAGACCCAGGCTGGGCTATTTTTATTCTATAAGACGAGCATTTGTATAAAAAGACACATATGATAGCACCAGGAAAAATATAAGTATTATTACATATAATTCACTTTAATGGGATTTGTGTGGACTTCTGGTTTTCTCATTGGGAGTTTAAATCATTGGCCTGACAGGTTTTTGCTTACAAAGCAGATTCAACCAGAACTTGATCTTGATTACCTTAAAGTACATCTAAAATAATTATGCTATATATAGCTGGGTGGTGATCTCAGGTGTATACAGTGGAATAACTGGAAATGAAGATATGTTTCTTTGTACTCAGCTAGAATGCTAGTTTGCAGTTATGGTGAACTCATCATGCTACATCTTTGTACGAGGGAACAACACTGAACAATTTGACTTTTTAAAAATGTGTGTGTGTGTGTGTGTGTGTGTGTGTGTGTGTGCGTGCGTGCGTGCGCACGCGCATATGTGTATACTCTTATGTATACAATATACTGCAGATATCTACATGAGGTTGAATCCAGACTTGCTGTGAGCAATGGGTCTACTCATATTGGAAGGAGGAGATAGTGATGTTTTTTCACCAGTTCAGCCATTTTATTATTGCCCCGTTGATGAATGCACAAGTTACTGTTGGTGTTGTACTGCTATGTGTGTATATTCCCTCAGCAAATAGTCCTTTTCTTAGTAGAGTAGGTAGTTTGGGTACAATCCATGATCTTTCCATCTCGCGTTATAGCGTAATGTCCAGAAACACAGAAAAATGGAAAAATGGCCTTGCTGAGTGTTGCAAAATTCTGAACTCATGACATTGAGACAACAGGAACATGGGGCTACCCATCATGATACCAAAGGTATACTTCCCAAATGATCAAATAGATGAAACCCTGGTAGGTACATTGATCTCGTGGAATAATATTCACACATGGACAAAACAACAATCTTTTTTTGGCACCTAGCAATGGTTATGTATTTCCTCAAGGGTTTATACTTCAGGAACCTCAGGCATCCCCTCCAGCTCTACAATTCTATACTTTACTAAGTTGTCCTCAAGAGCAGTCTGAGATGTAGTCCCCTCCCCTCAAGCATTGGAGTGAACCCCCATGGGCCACTAGTAGTCATCTGTTAATTTAATTTATACTACTACTACTACTACTACTACTACTACTACTACTACTACTACTACTACTACTACTAGTAGTAGTAGTAGTAGTAGTAGTAGTAGTAGTAGCAGCAGCAGCAGCAGCAGCAGCAGCAGCAACAGCAGCAGCAGCAGCAGCAGTAGTAGTAGAATAGAATAGAGTAGAATACTTTTATTGGCCAAGTGTGGTTAGACACACCCAGAACTTGTTTTGGCAAAAATGCTCTCTCTCTATAAAAGGAAATATAAGAATCATATAAACAACAATAAAAACACAGTACAATACTACAATATAACCTATTATTTTAAAAGGAAGAAGAAATGTAAAAATTAATTATTCAACAGTTTGATAGCACTTGGAAGGAAACTATCTCTATATCTAGTTGTCCTAGTATGCAATGCCCTAAAACGTCGCCCTGAGGGTAACAATTGAAACAGATTATGTCCAGGATGTGTGGAATCTGTATATATTTTCATCGCCCTCTTTTTAGCTCGTGTGGTATACAATTCCACAATAGATGGCAAATTAGTAGCAATAATTTTTTCTGCAGTTCCAATTATCCTTTGAAGTCGCAGAGCTAAACCAGACAGTTATAGAGGAACAGATAATAGATTCAATAACACCTCTATAGAATTGAATCAACAGTTCTTTTGGCAGTCTAAACTTCCTAGGTTGACGCAGAAAAACATTCTAGTAGTAGTAGTAGTAGTAGTAGTAGTAGTAGTAGTAGTAGTAGTAGTAGTAGTAGTAGTAGTAGTAATAATAATAATAATAATAATAATAATAATAATAATAATAATAATAATAATAATAATAATAATAATAATAATAATAATAATTGCAATGGCTTGTAATAGCATATTAAATTTATTGACAGAAATAACGCCATCAGAGCTACAAAAACAGCATTATTAGGAACAGCAAACGTACTACACACCAATATTTGATAGATACTTACGTTTTGGTTAAAACTGTTATACAGTATAACACCAGCCAATGTTTTTACAGTTTTTATTGACTGTGACTGATATTTTCAATGCTAATAATAATAATAACCACCACCTTAGAACTATAGAGCTTGAAGGGATCCTATGGAACATCAATTCCAGCCCTTCTCAAGGAGGCACAGCACAGAACTGAATTCCCAGCCTCTGGTTTTGCCAGAGACCCAAACTACTGAGCTGTGAGTCTGATCACACTGGAAAATAGATCCCGTTTCGGATGCATCAAGGAGCAGTCTAGTATAATAATGACAATCTGACTACATACGGGGAATTGTGCTCCAGTCTGACCCGGAGGCATGCCCAAGTTGGACCTTTTTGGTCCAGCTGTAGGGCTACTACTTCTGGGAGGGCTGAGAGGGAGAGATTCCCTGGTGAATGGGATGATTATTTGACGTGACAGCATTCTCTGCAAAGTGCCTCTTTCTGATGCAACTGGAAAGACACCTTTCCTGCTCTTGGGTTGAACTCTGTGTATTTGTTGTACAGCAGTTCTGCTTCCACTGAAAAGGATAAGAATAGATTGGGGCAGCTGGGGAATTTCTGGATCAGGTCTGCTGATCAGGTTACACAAACAAGATTCCTTCATTCCTTCCCAGTCCTGTAATATGCACAGATATTTGCAGCATGGCTAGTAATTGATTTTCCCACCCCGGTGTGATGGCAAACGTGTTGCTTGACTATATATTAAACAATGGTGAAGCAAACATAACTTCACAAATGGAGCTTACGGAAACCTGCCTTCCCTCCCTCCCCCCCCCCCACAGCTGTATCTTGTCTGCTCATTCAGTGCACTTGTCTCATTTGTATCACATGGTTTTGTGTTCAATTAATGGGCTTAACAAGATAAAGCCAGACACTGACCCAGAAAAAACAAACCAGATTGCTGCTGAGTAGTCCGTTAAGCTTTTCTGGGTGCTGTGACCCTTTTATGTCAATACCAAATGCACAATATCTTTATCACCATAGATCAGAATCAGTTGCTGAGGATTCTAGATTTTGGTTTTGTTTTAGAAGGAGGGGAGGGGGGTGGATGCAAGGCACGCCACAGCCCTTGTCCTTCATTTCTACTCCAACCCCCTTTGGTGCTGTAAATCAGTGCTGTTTGGAAGCTCTTATATACTGACCGCTGATAAGCTGCTGAGAAGCAGACAGGGCTTTTAGGAATTGCTGAACCATGAAGCTGACCTGCTTAGTGTTTTGTTGTAGGCTATTAAATCCAGGATTGGTGTTTTAAGATGATTCGACTTTCTTCTTCTCTTGGCCTGGTTAAGCAACTCAACCTCCAGCTCATTATTTTAGCTGATTAAAATTAAAAAAGAAGGGGGGGGAGACAGGAATGAGAATGCCTGCCGCTTGAGAAGCCAACCTTCAGCCATCAAATTAATGAGACTGCCTCATGCTGACATAGTTTAGGGGCTTAGGCAATTTGACACTAATTTTGCAGCAAAGAAAAGATTTAATAACTGTATGGATTCTCTGGTCTTTTTTATTGCACAGGTAGGCGATTCTTCCACTCAGATTCAATCGGTTAAAATCTTGTGGACAGTTGTGTTTGTCAGTTACCACACTACCCATCGATTCAGGCCATTTTGCATTATGAACTGCCTTCTAATCCAGGGGCAAAAGCTCAGGTAACTTAGAATAAAGTTGGGGAAAGATAATATCAAGAGCATACAGAACTAAACCATTGCTGCTATTTAGGGGTGAGGAGCATTAGATAGTATATTTAAATGAAACTACTGTGCATGTAGCAGACAAATGTTTTACCAAACAGCCATTAATTTTAAAAGCTCAAAAAGTACCATGAATATCTATTGGAAATAAGCACAGATAGCTTCTTTCTGAGTTGCTGTTTTTTCTCTCCTTTTGTATTGGACTTCAGAATTGAATGAAGCCCCCTCCCCCCCCCCCAAGCTGTGCTGCTTTAGAGCAGACCTAGGTGACAGGGGTAACATGTCCATGAAAGCAATGCTCCCTTATTAGGTGAAACTTAGTATGTGGCAGATAATGTCCACACAGTGATTTTTCTGCTCAATAGCAATTGGCTTCTGAAAGGTACACCTTTTGTGTAACAGTGCAATAGGATTTCAGCCTTTGCACATCCTTGTTTGCTTCCCTTCATCCAGTGAAGGCTCAAGTAAATGGCCCTTGGCCCACCTTGGACTACTGCCAGACCTCCCACTCCTGCCATCCTCCTTAACTCAGAAGGAAAGCTGTGCATGCATGTGTGAAGTCATGACTGTTTGCCTGACTCCGTCTGTGTCTCAGAGAGAGGATATACACGCTTCTTCCGCAGTTCCACCTGCATTTGCCTCTATCTGCATTTTTAAAGCTTGTCTTCATTTTATAAAGGCCATTGGGATGCAAGACAAGCTTCATCTGCATATCTGGTTTCTCAGTTAGGTAGTTTGAAGGCTTCACACACCCCGAGGGACAATATTGTAATAATAGGAAATGCACAGTTGACTTAACACATAGTCTTCCTCTCGGTTTTACCATGTAGATACATGCCTAGATTCCCCTTCTTGCAAAGTACATCTTAGGCTCTATGCAACAAATGTCTGTCCAGCAAGAAATATATTTGCAATATGCAATATGTGACCCCATGTGGAACACTACTGAACAAGAGATACTCTTGTTTCCAGTGTGCTCCATAAACCTAAGCCAAATGGTGGGTTCCTAGTCATAAAAGATCTAGATCAGTGTGCCCCAGTCTAAATGTACATCTGAAGCTTTACATATAGCAGAATATCATGTTACTTAGTTAGAAAGCAGTATGAAGCCGGTGGTAAAATATTTAAACAGCATCATAGGAGTCTGTTCTCAGATCACTTCACACATGCATAATTCCCATTGCCAGTAATTCAAACTATACACTGACAAGGAAATAAAATGGAACTTTAATCAGGGATAGTGGGATTCTAGGCAGTGGAAGCATTTGGATATCAATTGCACACGGTTGTTTGCTGTGTTAAATACATACAACTAGAGATGGTCACCAAATGAAAGACAACACTTTTTGTCATTTCATTACATAACAATTTGTTTTGTTACAAAATGTAATGATAGAAACAGTTTCGTGATGCACTGAACTGAACTGCCTCTTTTTGATCAGGAAACAAAATGGGGGTGCTTCCTCAAGCTCTTTCCTGTAAGTCCCCCAAATCTGCAGAGATTTGGGGTTCAGGGGAGCTGTGTTATTCATCTGCAAAAGGGTCCCCCAGCTAATTGCAAAACTGCTCTGAGGCATCCACTGGCAATATAGAGTTTTAAGCCTTTGCTCCCCATGTGGTGGGGGGCTATCAAGCGCTTTCCTCAATTACAAAGGATTTTTCCCTGGGATACCCCCTTTGGAGTTTAATAACTCAGCCCCCTGAACCCCAAACCTCTCCAAATTTGAGGAGCTTACAGGGAAGAGTTTAAAGAAGCTACCCCCAAAATTTAGTGCCTCTAGTACCCAGGAGAGACATTATATAGAATAACAAATCATTTTGTTTCATTTGTTTAATTCCAAAATTTCTTTTAAAAATATAATAACAAACAAAATGAAATGAAAGGAGAAAGAAAATAAAATGGAAAAATGCTATATTTTCATTTTGTGCCCATCTCTACATATAACCCTACACACAAGAAAATACCCCCACACCCTCCAAAAATTTACAGACTATAAAAAATGAAATCTATATAAAATTACTTTTTATTTTAAAAAGTAATAAAAAGGGCAGAAAAACCTTTGCAGAACGGGCAGGGTATAATAATAATGAGAAGCAGAAGCAAATTAAGAAATAGCTGTTGATTTAGACCAAGGCTATGTGGACCACCAAGGATTGGAGCTTTTCAGGGCTAGCTGTAAAATTGTGCAACATGTTGCCTGTAGATTAACACAAGCATCCCGTTCCTTGAAAAGCACAGGTTAAAACTGTGCTCTTCAAGGAGATCTTTTAAAACTTCCTCCCACTATGATAGGTCCATCACAATTTAATTTTATTTTGTTGGTGTTGCCTCTGTTTTTTTTTTTTTTTTTTGGCTTTCCTTATTCTTATTTCATTTGCATGAGGAGTGGGTGGAAATTTTAATGGTTATAAACCACCCAGAATAATGGCTTACTACTATATAAATGTAAGGGGCATGGTGGCTCAGCAGGCTAGAGCACTGAAAACTGTCGGCTACAAAGTCAACAGTTCAGCGGTTCGAATCCCAGGTGCCACACAGTGGAGTGAGCTGCCACTCTAGAAGTTGGCTCCTGCCAACCTAGAAGTTCAAAAGCATGTAAATGAAAGTAGATAAATAGGTACTGCTGTAAAAAGCAGGAAGGTAAAGCAGTGTTTCCGTGCAGCCATGCTGGCCACATGGCCACAGACTTGCACAACACTGGCTCTTTGGCTTGAATACAGAGATGAGCACCGCCCCTATGGTAGGACACAACTAGCATGCATGTGTGTGGGGAACCTTTACCTTTTTACTATATAAATGTAGCCAGTAAATCAATCAGTCAATACTGTGTTTGCTGGTAGTAATGGTAGAAAGCTAACCAATTGGTTGTTATGGGGCCTTTTGGCCTCTCTTGATTTTTCTGGAAGTTAACACTTGAAAATTGTTGCAATTATGTCAGCTTCCTTTTCTTGCAGGAAGTTAGGATGGGACTATATTGACAAGAAATGTGGGAAATGATCTGAGATTGGCATGGTCAGATGTATATTATTTTCTATCAACTATACAACATACAAGTTGATGTGAACCAGCCTGCAGTCCTCCCATTGCTCTGCTGACTGGTGTGGTCAGCTGAAGCAAATTAACCTGGGGAAACCTAACTTCTTGGGTATGACTTCATAGAACATACATTCGCCTCTTTCTTGTGTATAATTGTACGCTTAGTGCTTTTTGGCTATGCCTTTTTAGTTATTTCTATATATAGTTTTCTTTTACTGATGGTTATATATATATTTGTTTGACTATCTTATTTATTCTTGTATAATTTTCATAATTTTGTATATTTTATACTTATATGTTGTAGAATTTGTTTCTTTGTTGTCGTAAACCATCCAGAGTAGCCTAGGCTAGCTAGGGGGGTGTCTGGTTTGAATCTTTTCAATCCCAGGAATTTCAACTGGAACATGAACAAACCATGGGAGCATTGTTTTACTCCAGAAGTGAACAATATCACCTTGTTTTGTCTTATTGTCATCCTAAAATCAAGCAAATACCCAGTTTGGTCCAATTTTACACATTATCTAAAAACATCCATAGCACATCCATAGTAACCATGCTATCGGCAATGTAGCATATTGTTCACTTATGGAGTAAAACAATGCTCCCATGGATTGTTCATGTTTCAGTTGAAATTCCTGGGACTGAAAACATTCAAACTGAAGACACCCAATGTTTTGAATGGAGGAAATGGAAATAAAAAAGACCAAGTAATTGATGCCAAAAGAAGAAGACCAGTGACATGTAAACCCTAAAATAAAACCAAAGCTCTCCAGTGGACACTTGAACCACAGAGGGATTAGGGAGGGATCACGCTGAGTTCACCAAATATTTCAGCCACTTGTTTGCAGTTTTATATTGGTGTAGAGCATGTGTTATCACTGTTACCTAGGATTTATGTTTTTGATTTCTTTTATTTTCTAGTTCGGTTAGCTGTCTAAACAGTTTATGACTAGAATCAAGTGTTTGTGGATTGAAGATAAATGTCTCCATTCCTCTTGTATAGGGTTTAAATGGCTAGGTCAGAATTAGAGATGAACAATTTTTTAAAATGGCGATTCATCATGATTAATGATTTCTCAGGGATGGCAAATCAATGAACTGATGAATCAACTTAGCTCCCCTTTAAAATGCTATACAGAGACACCCCCTTGCATCTAGAGGCCCTGAGTTTGCAGGGATGCTTCCTTTGACTCTCCTTTACAAGCCCTGAAAGTTTGATTAGGATCTGGTTCAGATGTCTGAGCTACGAAGCCCCAAAGATCCTACCCCCCCCCCCAGGAAAGAGCCCCTCAGGCACCTAAAGACACCAAACTTCCAGAGAAGCTTCTCTCATCATATCTCTACAATCTCTCCAAGTTTGGTGAAGAGTGGGTGTTTAACTCAGATGTCTGAACCCAATCTTCACTTTTTCTTAGAGGGGGGCAGTTCATTATTTATTTCATTAGGTATCAAAACGAATAACGAATACCAAAAAAACCAAAAGTTCACTTTGTGCCCATCTCTAAAAGGTATCTGTGAAGAGAAAGCAAGTCCTCCTGTCTCCTGTATCCTCACAACGGATGGTGCACGTCCCATGCCAAGTCAAGCCTGTTTGTGTTTTCTTCATTGATAGGAATGGAATCTTCCTCAAAGATCTGGAAATGCTCCAATGCCAAATCAGTAGTAGGCAACTCAAGATCTGTTTGATAACAGGTCAGGTCTGGACTCTATTGTACTTCATTAGTAATTCTCACAAATTCCCAAAGAGTGAGAACAGGAGAATGAAGACAAGTATAGGCAGCAACATTACTTCCAGATTAGGCTTAATTTTTTAAAAAAACAATAATACTTAAGGTGACCAGAAATGTATGCTGTTTGGCAAGGAAAAAGATGGCAAGAAAATATAGTAGAAATCCAATTTGAACTTCCTAGATGTATTAATTTGCTGACTATGTTTAGAAGCTTTCCTAATTACTTCTTAATGTTTTGCAAAAGTCATCAAATCAAAACCTGTTATTACATCTGTCGAGCTCATGAGCAGCTACATTTAATTTCAAAATCGGAAGGGAATGTCTAAGTATGGATTTGTCAATGCACCCCTCTTATAACTGTTCAATCTACTTAATCATTAGGCAGCTCAAACCTGACAAATATAATTTATTTTCACCATTTTAAGCTTACACTGCAGCTTCTCCTTTCCCTGCTTTTAAATATATATTTTTAAGAATTCATGAAAATCTATTCTAAACCCTTCTGTCTCTGTCTATTGGAAGTAGTTTCTACCTGTGTTACACTTTGAAATCATATTTTTCTGCCTTGTAACAATGCTTGGCAATTGAGAATTGCCATGAGCCAAAAGTTAATTAGTGCAGTACAGAAGTGCAGGAAACGGCCCATAGCAACATGCTTATAAAGTGAGCAAATGCTGAGGAAATTGCAACAGAAGTCTTGTTGTTACCTTGTGAGGACCAGATTTGGTCTCTAATGTAGTCTTTGGTCTGGAAAATGGTAAAGTTTCTTCTCACACATGTCAAATCAATATAGCTATGTTGGTTTTTGCCTAAATATAAACATATTGCTAAGCACAGAGGTGGCAAGAAAAACCACATAGCAAATTCACTGCACAATACAAACCACTGTGTTGTAAATTCAGTGAAAAACAGCTTGAGTATAGGATTTGGTGCAGGATCTTTCCACTGCATTCTAGGATTGGTTTGTTCCACCATTTCTAAACTGAATCCTCCTCCCATATGAAAATACTCTTAAAGGATGGGTTTGGGAGCATCTATGCACACAAAGGTGGGATAACCTGTGACTGTACTACAAATGCTATCATATACCTGAGCCTTATGTTGGCAGGGTCTAATGTGAGTTAGAGATGAATACTGGGAGTTATGTATCAAAATGCTGTGTTGGCTTCAAAGCTTAAAAGCAGTGGTTTCGCTACAACTCTTAGACTGTTGGCATCTCCCCACACAAATAGCATTGATGTTTTAAGTGCAACCTAATTATTACATGGGTGTTGACAGTTTAATTGCTAATGTAAGGAGCAGGGAGGAGAAGATGCTAGTGGCTTTAAATAGTAAGGTTTCATAGTACATGACAATTTGTTGATAAATCAACCTGATGTGAGTGCAGATAACATATCTGCAATATATTATTTTATTTAACTTCAAAGCTGGGTGTTACAAGTTTGACCCAAATGTTGGTCTATTCCAAATTCCCAGATTTATGTGCATACAGTATGCACTAGAGATGGGTGTGAAATGCCAAAATGGTGTTTTATTTCATTTTTTGTTTCCTTTTTAATTTTTTTGTTTTGTTTGAAATGATTTTGTTTTTTCAAATTTTGTTTCATTTTTAGTTGGTGCGAGTTCTTTAAAATGTCTTTGAGCCACTGAGGCTGCCTTTTTAAAATCCCTGCGCCTTTCCTTCCCAATGGGGTACATTGGGGAAAAGGTATGGGTCCTTTCCCCCCTCCACCAAGCCCCACGCACCAGCTGATCCTCGCCGGTGAGGAAAAAGTGTAAAAAGCCTACTGTTTCCCACGCCTGATCGGTTTTCCATCAGAATGCATTGCTTCAATGCATTCCTGTGGGAAAATGAAAAACAGAATGGAATGAAAGGAAAATTTTCATTTCATTTTGTTTTGTTTTTCTTTGATGGGTCACTTTGTTTTTCATTTCGTTAGGGAACGAACTGAAAAACCAAAAAATGAAATGAAAAAATATCATTTCGTGCCCATCTCTAAATCACATGTTTCTCCTTGTTGGTCTGCTTGACTTTTCCATCAGTGCATTGCATTGGCCACATTTGTAATGCATAGAGATTACATGCAAGTGGTACCTCTGTGGCTATGGAAATTTCTGGAGGCCTGAAAAATCAGAGGAATTCCATGAGACTTCACAGAGCACCCTTAGCTCTGGCAAGCCTTATGTGGAATCCTCTACTCATATACAGTACATCTATACACATGGAGAAGCCCTCTTACTCATCAATGTGAGTAGGCTGACACTTCAAGTGTAGGCAGAAAATATAGCAACATGGAGGAAAGGAGCTTAGTAAGTGCAAACCTGTTGTCTCCCCGACCTCCACCTTGGGAAGATGCAGAAAAGAATGGGAAGGAACTTCTGAAAACAGAGGCATTATGGCATTTAAGGATATATAACAGAAACATTTTGTTTGCAACACTTACTAATGTATGAGCATATTTTTTACTGTCTAATATTATTATGCTATATTATACTACATTACACGATGTTTGAAATGTTAACACAAGTGTTAGGACCAAACCCCAATATTCATCCCATTTAGAGCAAAGCACTAGAATCAGTGGAACTCAAATTACTTGTGACTAGAGATGGGCACGAACCACCAGTATACGATGCTTCAAAACCCTACCTCCTCCTACAGGTAGCCATGCAGAGGCAGCAGCCTGGCTTCCCTGCCCTACCTCCTCTGGGCACTGCTTCTAAGTGGGCACCTACTGGAGAAGGCAGGGTTTTGAAGTGCTAAACATCTCTTTGGCCAATAAACAAACTGGCATAAACCACCATGCCCCCACCCATCTCTGCTTGTGACTAATGTCTCTTTCATTTAAATGGGTCTGTTATAGATTGGAGCAACATCAAATTTAGTCCTTAGGCTGCAATTCCACACTCATGTACTTTTAAGTACCATTGCCCAATATGAATTCTGTTGTTGTTGTTGTTGTTGTTGTTGTTGTTGTTGTTGTTGTTGTTGTTGTTGCTGCTGCTGCTGCTGCTGCTGCTGCTGCTGCTGATGATGATGATGATGATGATGATGATGATGATGATGATGATGGAGAAGGGGGAGGAGGAGGATGACAATTATGATGACGATGATGATGTTCAGCAATTTTCAATGCTCAAAGTAATAGGGAAATAATTAATAATATATTTAATAAAACAAAAAGGAGCATGTTTAAAGATAGTTGTCATAGCAATATAAACAACTGCATGGAGATGCCATTTCTAACAGGTTCTGTTGCTGCTTAATGTTTGAAGAAAAGCCACACCTTTCAGAAGTACTCAGTTGCTTATTAATTTCCAGGTACACCATGTTTTGCTTCAGGAAGAACAAGTATTGTTCTGACAACCTCTGTTTGTGACTGAGACTAACTGGAAACATAAACATGGCCATTTTTTTTGGCTTGAGGCTCATTCTTTGCTCTGCAACTGAGGTATTGGAAAATGGCTGATTATATCTAGAGGTTGACTCTCAAGGTTTTGTTTTATTAAGTAGCAATGCTCAGCTAACCACTATCCTTTTCACAACGTCTCCTCCTTCCATTACAGACGGTTAAGCTCCACAAACTGGATCAGCTCAGCATCAAGACTCAGTTACAGTAAATGAAGTGCTGTAAGCTTACATCAGACTAATTAGTCTGAGAGATAAAGGCAGGGGAGGGAGAGGGGAGGGAGAGTGGGGGCAGGGGGAGACTTTGCAGGTTGCTTTGTGAAAGGCAGTTTCCTTAATTAAGCCTACCACTAATTGTTAAATATTTTTCAGGCATTAACAGAGCTGTGCTGAGTGTAATTAAATTTTGATTTTAGTGGTATTTGCAAGGATTAAAATCGCAATCTGCTGAGGCACTGGGGTTAGTTAATATTCACTTCACTGCCACAGCTGTCCTCCATTACATTACAAAGGACAGGAAAAAAGAGACAGCAGAATAGGGTGAAGTAATGAGAAAGCTATTCATTCATTTTAACCAACTCCGCACTGTACAGCCTTGTACAAATAGATGTGATTGGTATGACACACAACTAGGTATTAAACTGAATTTAATATGATACTATAAAGTGTTGCAGGGGAAATCATCTGTAATGCATTTTATTTATTCATACTTGAACACGCCATGCAGTGTAGTGAAAACATGATCATATGATTATTGCATGATTAAATCCAAGTGGTGTTTCCTAACAGGCCTCTTCCCTGAAGAAATCCACTAGGACAATTAAACTGTTCCTTTAAGTGGGACCCTATGCATTTGTGAAATGTGACATTTCATTCTGCGGGGAACATTTACTAGCAAGATGAGTAATTTAAGATGCAGTTCCATACTACTGAACCTCGAACAAAGCCCTATTGACATTAAAGGGACTTATTTGTGTATATGCTTTTTCATCTACTCAATTTCGAATTAGCCCTACAGATCAATCACTAAATGACTGATTTATAATAATTAAAATTGCATTAAAAAGAATACAATATAATTTAAATACTTAAAACAATTATAATACTTAACAACAACAGCAGCAGCAGCAGCAGCAGCAGCAGCAGCAACAACACTGCTGGGTAGCAGCGAGATGCCTTGGCAGCATGGTGCATGATATACCTGCTGGATACCTGTTCAATCTTTTCAGCCCATCGCTAGGTGCAATCCCTCAAAAATGGTTCCAGCACTGTTAGGGCAGATCGATCTCCTTGTGTTAAGTCCTAGAATCCTTATACAAGGATATTATGGAAACCATAGAAACAATGAAATCTCCTTCCAAGCCACCCTCTAGTCTAGACTGGTGTTGTACTGAATACCCAGAATAAATCCAGGTCAAACTGACTTCAACAATTCATTTACCCACATCTCCATAATATATACCAGATCAGCGCACTAACCTCACACAAAATTCTGGCTAGCTGGTCTTGATCTGGCATAAAGCAGCAAACACTAGTGTCAGAAGGTGGAGTATTGCCTGATCAAGCAAGATCTTGAAGGGCAGAAGGATTCAAGGTAGACAATTATATTGAACATGTTGGATTTTGGATTTCATATTTAGAGATGGGCATGAAATGAATTTTTAGTTTGTTTCTTTATTCATAATTTGTTTTGTTACATAACAAAATAAATAACGGACTGCACCCTCTAAGGGCCTTTTTACACGACCCCTAAGATCCGCTGGTCCCTTAAATTCGGACCAGAGATCTTGAGGGTTCGTTGCTGTTCCTCCGTCCCCACCCGCTCCGCACTTCTTTGTTCTGTCTGCGTGAGGGGAGGGAGGAAAAAAAAGCCTTAGACAGGGACAAAAGAATAAAGCCTTACCTCCGGTGCCAGTGGAAGTTGCTCCATCCTCCGTTTACTTCCTGGTTCCTCTTTAAGGGGTGGAGGCAAAAGAAAAACAACAGAAAGAAGCGAGGAGAGCTCAGGCACTCTCCGCATCAAATATTTTTCACCATCAAAGAGCAGGTACAAGAAAAGTGCGCTGGGTCACGCTAAAGTGGGCGGGGTCGCACTTAATTGTCTGCAAACTCCGGAGCTGGTGTGGAAACATTTTTAAGGTCCGGAGCTTGCAGCCATTTGCGGCAGAGCTTAGGGGTCGTGTATAAACGCCCTAAGAGAAACGAAATAAAAAAAATGGAAATTTCCATTTCATTTTGGTTCGGTTCGTTTGCTGGTGTCTCCTACCTGGTGCTGCTCCTTCCAGATCCGGTCCTCCTGGCTGCAGGGAGGGGGCATACAGAAAAAAAAGCTGACCAGCCCATGCTACAGCTGGTAGGTGGGCCACGTGGTCCGCACAATAAAATAAAATAAAATAAAATAAAATAAAATAAAATAAAATAAAATAAAATAAATTTAAAAATCCTGATCTGACATGCAGATCTTGGTACTGGCCCGCAAGCATCGGACCTGACCCATGGGCCACAGAACCGTCCTGTGGGCCAGCAAAAGTAAAACAAAAAACAAAACAATTTTTTGGTGCACAGGCTCCCGACCCAACCCGCAGGCTGCCAAACTAGCCCATGACCAGGGAAAAGTGAAAAAAGAAAAAAGAAAAAAGATCCAGAATGGCCCCCCCGGTATGACCTGCGGGTTACTGAAAGTTAAAAAAAAAAGCCAACCAGCCCATGCTACAGCTGGTAGGCGGGCCACGTGGTTGGCACAAAAAATTAAATTAAATTAAATTAAATTTAAAAAAATTAAAAAAACTAATATGGTGTGCAGGCCCCGATACTGGCCTGCGAGCACTGGACCTGACCCACAGGCCGTGGAACCAGCCTGCGGGCAGGAAAAAGTTAAAAAATCCAACAATCTGGTGCACGGGCACCAGACCCGATCCACAGGTCACCGAACCAGCCTGCGGGCCACCAAACCAGCCCGCGGACTGGCAAAAGGAAAACAAAACAAAACAAAACAAAAAGATCCCGCACGTGGGCCCTGGTACCAGCACAAGAGCACCTGTTCCGACCCGCGGGTTGCCAAACCAGCCCGTAAGCCGGTTCCATGGCCTGCGGGCCGGTAAAAGTTTTTTAAAAGCCGACTGGCCCGCACTATGGCTGGTAGGAGGGCCATGTGGTCGGCAGTAAAAAATAAAAATAAATTTAAAATAAAAATAAAAATAAAAAGAACCCAATCTGGCCTGGGGCCATCAGGATTTTTTTTAAAAAATAAAAATTAAAAAATCATAATACCCCCCCCACACACACACAGGTGGGGGTCAAAAAAAGAAACAGAAAAAAACCTGAACTAAAATGAATTACAAAATGATTTTTTTTATTAAAAATTCATTTTGTAATTAACGAACTGAACCGGATGGGAAAACAAAACGAAATGAAATGAATCACCATTTTTTCTGGTTGTGCCCATCTCTACATATCATATACCATAACTCTCATAAAAGACAATAAAATGCAGTCTTGAAGGAGTGTGTGCTGGCTTCAAAGCAAGCTCTGAATTCTAAGCTTTAGTACAAGAAAAAAAGAAACAATCAGGAATGCTCAAGTGTTTTCAACATAAACAGAGCATAGTACATTCTCTGTTGAGGGTTGGTACCCCATGAAGGACTGAGAAGCAAGACATTTAACGTCTCCAGAGTTTCTTTGAGCACAGTGAAAAAGTCCCTGAAGAAGGCCATTTGGGCCAAAACGCGTTGGGCTATTTTAATAAGGGCTATTTTAATAAACTTTTAATAGACTTCCTATCAGCATCCTGAGAGTGTTCTCTCCCACACTGCTATTACCCCATGAAGCTCCTGGTTCCCATTTAAACCCTTTCCTCTCTTCCTTCCTGCTTCCTTCCTACAGAAAATGGAAGTGACTTACGGATAGCTGAAAACCACTTCTGAGGCCTCTGATGGCCTTCCCGGGCCAATTGGAGGCCCAGGAAGTACTTTCTGGCAAACCGGAAGTGATTTCCGAATCACCGGAAAGCACTTCCGGGGCCTCCAACAGGCCCAGGAAGTCCATCGGAGGCCTGTTTGGAGCAGCACCAGGCATTTTGGGACAGGCCCCCCAGTCCCTACCCGACCTAGAATCCGCATTTTGCTGATTTTAAATTATCATGGGTTGGGTCGGGTCCCTAACCCTCACAATAGGTGGAAGGTTACTGCAACAATAATAAATCAATCCTGAGTTATAAGAAAATACTAGATTTCTGCTACCTCAAAACAATAAACAAAAACTGAGTAATAAAGATTATAATAAGTAAAGTGAAGATGACTAAATTGGAAAAGAGAGAGGGGGAGAAGAAAAATATAATTAATTCAGTTTCTGTCATACTACATCCAAATGGTTCCCAAATCATCTGTCAAAAGTGAGTGCCTCGTTTTTAACTCAGTGTTCTCTATGGCCATGCTAAGAATAAGATATGCATAGATTGACAGGAGATGAATAAGCATGTCAATTATTAAGAAACAGTCTGAAATCCTGATTGCGCATGAGAGTTACCAACATTAAATCTGGACAGGAACTCATTTACTGAAATGAATTGTGTGTGTGTGTGTGTGTGTGTGTGTGTGTGTGTGTGTGTGTGTGTGTGTGTGTGTGTGTGTGTGTGTGTGTGTGTGTGTGTGTGTTGCCAAGTACAAAATTCATTTTTCAAATGCACTTCTTAAATGTTATCTTTGTCCTGGACCTACAACGAGTGATTCTACCGAAAAAGGCATATATGAGATTATAATTCATAGCAGGATGATATTACATAAGTAAATGAACAATAAAAATGATACATTGTCTAATAGAAGAGATTAGAGAAATAATGCCTTCACATATTCTGCATTCATTACATTGACTTTCCTGGGTAATTACTTTAACATTTCTACCTATGATTCACCATGGAGTTTAGGCTCATAAATTAAGCAGTGAATATTTTACACATTCTCATGAACCTGACCTTAATGTCCGCTCCAAAAATACTTTAATATTCTCAGGTGTGGATGAGAGAAGGGCACAGCTTGACAAAGTTTCTGCAACACTCTAAATCTATGGAATTGTTGAACCTTTATTTCAGATCTGAGTAGAGGTTGTAGAAGATATTGAAAGCAATACTACAAGGCCATTCAAGATTCAACACTGAACTGTGTTTTTTTAGAGTATATTAAAGAGTATTTATCAGAGCTCGTTTTTATAGCTCTTTAATGCTATTATCAACTCTGGTCAAAGGGTTAACATTCTTATTCTTTTTGTTAGGAATCCATGTGATTGTTCTACATAGCTGGTACACAATTTGATTTCTGGCACAACGTACAGCAACATATAACAGCTCTCTGGGAAAAGGGAGTCTTTTGCATGGTAGTGATACAATCTGCCCAACTCCAGCCCATGCACGTTGCAGCCAAAAGAGTCTGTGGGACTGGAGAAATATGAACATCATGTAATGAGGGGAAATGGCATGTGATGACAGTGCTTATTATTTGCTTTGGGAAAAAAGAGATTTACACATAACCACAGCAGCCCATAGTACTTTGAGCTCTTTCCACCTGTCTCATATAAATGCTTACTCCTTTGTATAAGATTAGAGAAGGCAGGACACATGTGGTTCATAGCAGAGATGGCATGAAATGGAAATACAGTAATACTTCAGATAAAGAATGCCTCGGATAACAATTTTTTCAGATAACAAATGGAAATTTCCAGCTATAGGGCTGCCTCGGAAAACAAATGTTTGATAATGCCTTGCAAAAATGTGTACCCTGCATGCATTGCAGGATGCATAGTTTATGGAGGGGTGGGAAGAGTTAGAGCTTTTTTTCATTGTGTTTTTTAACCATTCAGGACATGTTTTGCTGAAGGATTTGGACCTTGCTAGCTTTTATTAATCTCTGCACGGCTTTTCTTTGCATTTTTGGCTGGAAGAGGCTGGGGTAGTCTTGCTGATTTCATTTCTCCATGTTTGCAGTCTTTTTTCATTGCTCTGCAGGCAAAATTTGTTATTTTTGTTTGTTTGCATCCTGCTTATGTTTGTTTGTTAGCATTTTCCCCATTGCACTTTGGCTGGGAATAGACTTGGTAGTCTTGTTGGTTTCTCTTGTCCATGTTTGCATTGCACTGCAGGGGGATGTTCTGGAGGGTGTTCCAGCACTGCAACCCTATAAAATGCACTTTATAAAGAGGTCTGGACCCCCCCCCCAGGTTTTTTGCCTTTTTTTTGGACCTCCGGAATGGATTAATCGGTTTCCCATTCATTTCAATGGGAAACCATGTTTCAGTTAACAGTTTTTTCAGATAACAAATTGCCTCTGAGAATGAATTAAATTCATTATCAGAGGTACCACTGTAAGAGTATTTTGTTTCATCTCTTAAGTTTTGTTACTAATGAATTATTAAAGTAGTTTGGTAACAAAAATGAAATGAAACTATGCTCCCCTGGGTCCTAGAGGCACCAAAATGGCAGGGGAGCTTCCTCAAGCTATTCCCTGTAAACCTCCAAAATTTTGAAACGTTTGGGGATCAGGGGCTGTTATTAAGCTTCAAAGGAGGTGTGTGTGTGTGTGTGTGTGTGTGTGTGTGTGTGTGTGTGTGTGTGTGTGTGTGTGTGTGTGTGTGTGTTTCTAGTGAGATTCCCCCCCCCTCCAATGAATATTACAGGAAGTGTTTTGTGATTTCTTTAAGGCTTCATGTCCCAAGATCATTAGAACTCCTGCACAGAACAGCATCTTTCCTATACAGGATTCACCTGGAAAGAAGGGGGGGGGACCACAAGCTGTGCCGGATTGTTATAATTCTGGCAGAATGTTTTTCCTGTACAGGATTTGCTGGAAAAAGCATTAAGCATCAAAGAATGTTCAGGTGTCCTATAACAAACAAAAAAATAGTTGCAGGAGGGAGAAATGAAACCTGGATTTTTTTTTTTACAGGAAGCTGGAAATCTTAATGATGCACAAGGAACTCTTGGAGGAGATGGAGCCTCATAAGGGCAAGACATGGAGAGTCACAGAGAAAAAGACAAATGTTGTGAATGCTGTTCACATCCCTAGACTATGCCTCTTCCAGGGTATTCTATCCTTACCATGTGAGAAGAAGCATGAGTAATGCAAGGTTATTGCAGTAAGTACACATTTCTTATTAGATATCAGAGACAAAATAGGTGCGTAAAATGTGTGTAATTTGATGGCATATAGATCAGTGCTCCCCTCGAGACTACTGTATCATGGAGCTGCATACGTAATGCTATAAAATATTTCTCCGCTTTTCACCGAAGAAATTCTGCAAACGTGAGAAGCAACGTCCTATAAATCAAGCTCTGTATACAACAGACCAAAGGGGGTGCCATCCATTTTGGCTATTATGACATTTTGCTTTAAGTGTTCCCTCTCCCGTCAGTGTTTTTTAGGAATGGCGTTAAATTACAGCGGTGCTCTTTATGTGATTTCATGTACACTTCTCCTGAATACCAAATGCCTCCTTTATGAGCAGTGATGAATTCCAAATGAAAACAGCAAGCTGTCTGTGTGTGTGTATGTGAGGGTGAGAGAGAGACAGACACAGAGAGAGAGAGAGAGACCACGTGGACACCTTCACCTTCAAGACAAGAAACCTCATTTCAGACAACGCCAAGTCTTTTGATTTGTAAAACAGATTTAAAGCACATCACAGCTGATGAGAACCAGAGCCACTGCAAAGCTGAGAGGAAATGGGTGAGGTGGGGTGGGGGAATTTGGAGGAGTAGATGGGGAAGACTGCACCGTGAGAGCAAAAAGGATTGAAATGAGAGCCAACAGCCGATCCCCGGGGGCCTGTATTAATCAGCAGACAAATGGTCTGTACTCCTAGCATGTATTCATTCTTCAGCAAGGAGCTGCCAGCAAGAGACATTCAGCTTGGAAATACACAGCTTTCCTCCATTCAGATGCTGGGGGATGGGAGAGAGAGAGAGAAAAACCCATGCTGGTGACACACTGCTCTGGGCATTGGATGCTGCTTTTCGATCTAGTTACAGCGAGGGTGTAAAATGAACAAATTAGGAATTCATGACAAAGAAGCCTCAGTCCTGGCCTGCTTAAGCATGGCTTCTGTGTTATACAAAAAATAAGGGCTGATTCTTTTCATTTCTCTACCACCCACCGCCCTCCCTTTTCCATCCCTGCTTCTGGATTCTTGGAAAACAAAAGCTTCCCTTTTTCATTTGGATTGAGAAAATGTGTGCATATTTCTCTCCCCCTCCAAACCCGCTCCACCACTAATTGTGCTGTTGGAAGCCTAGCCGCTGGTTCCACGAAATGAAATCCTAATTCCAAATGGACAGATTTACAGATACTCAGGGAGCCAATTCATATTTTACACTTGGATTATAGGAGCAAAGAAAATGAAGAAAATGTCTGCATTCAAGTGAATATGTCCTTGCTTAGAACCATGACTTGTGTGAATAATCCCCTCCATGGCCAGGTTGGAAAAAGCATGCCTTGCTTTCAATATCTATTCAAGTATTTATCAAGGGATGGGAAGGTGGCGGTGGGGTTCTTGTCACTTTTTCTTTTGTGGCAAATCCCTGGGAGAGCATGGTTCCCTTAAAATAGGAGTAGAGTTAGAGGTTTCAGGTTCTAAGTTTCATTTAGGCCTGGGGGAAAATATTCAAAATAAATATATAAAATAAAAATTCTAAAAGGAAAAAGGAAAACCCACAGAAACATATCTCTGCCACAGGTGTTTCAAGCTGCCACACATACAGTAATTTTTGCCAATTAAACATGAGGTGACCCATTAATTTACACAGGCAGAAAAAGACATAAATGTGTGTTTGAGAACTTCTCTTTCTGCCTCCCTGGTGTAAGAGTTAATGAGAAAGAGTTTGCTGACCTCCTTGCCACTGCAATGAAATGGATACCTAAGTCATAATTACCTGCTATAAAATGCTTTCTACCCACTGGCCAAATAAATTGTTCTCATGTTTGCAAGTTATTTCAAAGGCAATTTGATGTGGGTGCAACCCCAATGGAACATACCCACACAGCGACTGTGTGCGCTGAAGCATGCTGTGTGATTTCGTGAGGGCTACATATGGGAAATGTTGAAGAGGAACTCCTTTGAAACCTAATCACATAGCATTTTAAAAGGGACAGTAAGGAAATGGAAATGAGATTGGAATGTCAACAGTGAGCCAAACAGCAGGCATTTCAGAAAGGGCCCTTTTATGCATAATTAATATTTTGTTTTGGTTTGGTTTCCTTATTCTAGTGATGCGGATGTATTCAGGGTTACAGTAACCTGACATTTCTAAAGCCACAGATAAATCACTCTGCCATAATAAAGTGATTTCCACTCTTTCCACAACAAAAACCTAACACCTCATCAGAGCTCTTCAAAATCCCTGTTCTTGGCTAAACAATAATTTCATCACATAATTGGACAGTGAAAAGTATTTTGAAGCAGGTTAGTGCATAGATGATGATGGAAGTGTGTTTTGTTTTATTCACTGTACAGCATTTTAGGGTGCCTTGCATTTTTAAAGAAACTGTCAAAATGTGTACTTGAAAAACAACCAAAATAAAATAAACCAGCAGCTAAAAAATAAAAACAATACAACAATAAAAACAATGTTCATAGACTGACAAAGCTGTTTGGATGAGTATTCTCTCAAGAAAAGAAGTCCCGTTTCCATGACTCAACTTCCAGAACAATGTTAATACTTACACAACTGCTAAAAATTAATAAATAGGCACTGTCTTTGGACAAATGCACAAAAAGAAACCAAAAGGAAATATTTGTATGGGATGATTATGAAGTACAGAAAGGAGAAGACTTGAATGAAGTCACTGCATGGTTTGTGCATGTATGTATCGATTTGTATCCCCTTGCAGGAACTCCACCAGTCATTTTATGGCGTTGTAGTGTAAGGAGAAAGATTGTCTAATGATTTTGATAGGCTTTGTGCATCCTGGAATGTTCCTGTTTATTTTGATCTTTAGCTCAGTAAAGCGTGTGACTACACAGCTGGAAAATATAGGATGATTTACTGTAATTTGTACCTGTGGAAATCAGGTTTCCTCAGGTGAATTTGCTGTACCACATGGATTTGCAAGAGTTAGTAGGAGTAGAGGCATAGAGCAAAT
The DNA here is from genome assembly GCA_037367245.1 of Phrynocephalus guinanensis. NCBI lineage: Eukaryota > Metazoa > Chordata > Lepidosauria > Squamata > Agamidae > Phrynocephalus > Phrynocephalus guinanensis. The sequence goes on from CM074738.1 coordinate 55,426,907, forward strand.
TGAGTTCCAAAACAGTGGCCTTCATAAGGTGCTAACATGGTCTATTTGGCAATCTTCACCTCCCCCCCCTCTTTTTTATTGGCCTACTGAGTGCTCCAGTGAAAGCTTGTTCCACCGATGAAGTAAATTTTCATTTTTTAAAAAGTAAATAAATAAGAAGGAAATTATTTGGTGACAAGGAACACTCAGTTGAGGGGCACCCCACAAGTTCCCCTTTGCTTCAAATCAGGCAATTAAATTGGCATACAGCAGGCAGAAGTCATCAAAACAAATTGTGGAAGTGGAACAAACAAGAGAACCAGCTGCTCAAAAAAGATAATTCTATAACACACTTCCCCACATTCAGTGTATGTTTATATATATATATATATATAAATATATATATATTTGTTTTCGTAGATTTTCACGGGTATAGGTATGCATGTTAGGGTGGATTCGGGTTTCTTCCCGTGTAGAAATCTGGTTGTTTTGGCGACGTTTCGACGAGGTCTCACTCGTCATCTTCAGGCTGGTGTTCTGGCTTCTTTCTTCTTGAAGCAAAGCGTGATCTCAGTTGAAGTCCTTCTATAAATACTGCTGGGGTGTGTGGTTTGCTTGCTCTGTTGCTGATTGTAGGTTCGTTTGTTCTTTTGTGATTTGCTGTGTGGCTGAGGCGATCGTTAAGGGCTTAACTGCTGGTGGGTTAGATGGCTGTTTAGAGACATCCTGTGTGGGTGAGGTGCTGGATGTGTGTCTATTAGCTTTTTGTTTCTTAACGACCTTGGTGATGGGTGTTCTGGCAGCATCCTGGGCTTTGGTGGAGTGGGGTCTTGTGTCTTGTGAATTCATTTTGGTCTGGCTGCGTGTCTGTGGTCTCTCAAAGTTTTTTTGGCGTGTGTAAGTGTGCTCCATGTGGTGGCTGGAGTGGGGAGTAGCGGTAGATGGTGCAGTCGTGGTTTTGTTATTGGATGGTGGTTTCGTTTCATCTGTGGGAAGGGTCTGGGTTTGTGTTTGGTGTGGATGGAAGGTGGTGGCATCTTGTGTCCTTTTGGACCTGGTGTCAGTCTTTGTAACAGAGGCTCGTCTGTTGACCAGGGCTAGTTTCCAGATGTCAGGCAAGCGGGAGGTGTCATCACGTTTATTCATGTTGTTTGGGTGTTTCTCTATTTCAATGGCTTCCATGATTATTCGACTGTTGAAGTGTTCAGTTTTGGAGATGAGTTTGGTTCTTTTAAAATCAATTTCATGACCTGTTGTTTTTATGTGCTGGAAGAGAGAGGAAGATTTTTCTTCTTTTTTGACTGCGTTCTTGTGTTCTGCGATGCGTGCGCTTATTCTCCTGTTTGTCTGTCCGATGTATGTGGCTGGGCAGACTTTGCATGGTATTTCGTAGACTCCTTGGTTTTCTAGCTCAATCTTGTCTTTGGGGTTTCTTAAAATGTTGGCTATTTTTTGTTCGGTGCAAAAGGCTGTCTTGATATTGTGTTTGTGGAGAATTTTGCTTATTTTGTCTGTGGTGCCTTTGATGTAAGGGAGGAGGGCAGTGCCGTTGTTCTCTTCTGTTTCTTGGTTCTTGGGGGGTGTTTCTTTTTGGATTAGTTTGGTGATGGTGTTTTTTTGGAATCCGTTCGCAATTAAAGCATTCGAGAGAGTGTGTAATTCAGTTTTTAGGTGGTCTTTGTCAGCGAGGCGTTTGGTTCTGGAGATGAGGGTTTTTGCTACGGAGTTGATCTGTGCAGGGTGGTGGTGTGATTGAGCATTTAAGTAGCGGTTTGTATGTGTTTTTTTCCGGTAGATGGTATGTCCTAAGGAGCCGTCGGGTTTTTTGTAGATTAGAACGTCCAGGAAGGGAAGTTGGTTGTTGGCTTCTATTTCCATAGTGAATTGTATTTTGGGGTGTAGGCTGTTGAGATGTGTGAGGAAGTTGTTCAGTTTGTCTTTCCCGTGTGGCCAGATAACAAAGGTGTCGTCAACATATCTGAGCCAGAGTTTGGGTTTATGTTCGGACTTCTGTAACGCGTTGGTTTCAAAGTGTTCCATATATAGGTTTGCGATGACCGGTGAGAGGGGTGATCCCATGGGTGCTCCTTCTATCTGTTTGTATCTTTGTCCATTGTGGATGAAGTATGTGTTGGTTAGGCAGTGGTTGGTCAGATCTAGGATGTGCTTGGGGGGGTTGTATTTGTTGTGGATAGCTGTCAAGGCTTCTTGAATGGGCACTTGTGTGAAGAGCGAAACAACATCGAAGCTCACGAGTAGGTCATTGGGTTGTAGGTCTTGTTTCTTTATAATTTCTATGAAGTGGAACGAGTTTTGTACGTATGAAGAGATGGATTCTGCATAGGGCTGGAGTTGTTTGGCAAGAAATTTGGCGAGGTTTTGTAGGGGTGAGCCTATGGAGCTGACTATGGGTCTGAGAGGTGTTCCTTCTTTGTGAATCTTGGGGAGGCCGTAGAGCTTGGGGCATCTGGAAGATTTCTCTCTGGGGATGATGCTTGGTAGGCTCACCCCTACAAAACCTCGCCAAATTTCTTGCCAAACAACTCCAGCCCTATGCAGAATCCATCTCTTCATACGTACAAAACTCGTTCCACTTCATAGAAATTATAAAGAAACAAGACCTACAACCCAATGACCTACTCGTGAGCTTCGATGTTGTTTCGCTCTTCACACAAGTGCCCATTCAAGAAGCCTTGACAGCTATCCACAACAAATACAACCCCCCCAAGCACATCCTAGATCTGACCAACCACTGCCTAACCAACACATACTTCATCCACAATGGACAAAGATACAAACAGATAGAAGGAGCACCCATGGGATCACCCCTCTCACCGGTCATCGCAAACCTATATATGGAACACTTTGAAACCAACGCGTTACAGAAGTCCGAACATAAACCCAAACTCTGGCTCAGATATGTTGACGACACCTTTGTTATCTGGCCACACGGGAAAGACAAACTGAACAACTTCCTCACACATCTCAACAGCCTACACCCCAAAATACAATTCACTATGGAAATAGAAGCCAACAACCAACTTCCCTTCCTGGACGTCCTAATCTACAAAAAACCCGACGGCTCCTTAGGACATACCATCTACCGGAAAAAAACACATACAAACCGCTACTTAAATGCTCAATCACACCACCACCCTGCACAGATCAACTCCGTAGCAAAAACCCTCATCTCCAGAACCAAACGCCTCGCTGACAAAGACCACCTAAAAACTGAATTACACACCCTCTCGAATGCTTTAATTGCGAACGGATTCCAAAAAAACACCATCACCAAACTAATCCAAAAAGAAACACCCCCCAAGAACCAAGAAACAGAAGAGAACAACGGCACTGCCCTCCTCCCTTACATCAAAGGCACCACAGACAAAATAAGCAAAATTCTCCACAAACACAATATCAAGACAGCCTTTTGCACCGAACAAAAAATAGCCACCATTTTAAGAAACCCCAAAGACAAGATTGAGCTAGAAAACCAAGGAGTCTACGAAATACCATGCAAAGTCTGCCCAGCCACATACATCGACAGACAAACAGGAGAATAAGCGCACGCATCGCAGAACACAAGAACGCAGTCAAAAAAGAAGAAAAATCTTCCTCTCTCTTCCAGCACATAAAAACAACAGGTCATGAAATTGATTTTAAAAGAACCAAACTCATCTCCAAAACTGAACACTTCAACAGTCGAATAATCATGGAAGCCATTGAAATAGAGAAACACCCAAACAACATGAATAAACGTGATGACACCTCCCGCTTGCCTGACATCTGGAAACTAGCCCTGGTCAACAGACGAGCCTCTGTTACAAAGACTGACACCAGGTCCAAAAGGACACAAGATGCCACCACCTTCCATCCACACCAAACACAAACCCAGACCCTTCCCACAGATGAAACGAAACCACCATCCAATAACAAAACCACGACTGCACCATCTACCGCTACTCCCCACTCCAGCCACCACATGGAGCACACTTACACACGCCAAAAAAACTTTGAGAGACCACAGACACGCAGCCAGACCAAAATGAATTCACAAGACACAAGACCCCACTCCACCAAAGCCCAGGATGCTGCCAGAACACCCATCACCAAGGTCGTTAAGAAACAAAAAGCTAATAGACACACATCCAGCACCTCACCCACACAGGATGTCTCTAAACAGCCATCTAACCCACCAGCAGTTAAGCCCTTAACGATCGCCTCAGCCACACAGCAAATCACAAAAGAACAAACGAACCTACAATCAGCAACAGAGCAAGCAAACCACACACCCCAGCAGTATTTATAGAAGGACTTCAACTGAGATCACGCTTTGCTTCAAGAAGAAAGAAGCCAGAACACCAGCCTGAAGATGACGAGTGAGACCTCGTCGAAACGTCGCCAAAACAACCAGATTTCTACACGGGAAGAAACCCGAATCCACCCTAACATGCATATATATATATATATATATATATATATATATATATATATATATATATATAATTCCAAGCCTTGTATTGCCAATGACAAAGGGCTGTGGGAGTTGTGGTCCAAAACATCTGGAGGGCCAAAGTTTGGACACCACTGTTCTAGATACTGTCATAGATTTAGCAGTTCGGAATGTCTCCCCAAAAGTGCAATGTTGGTCAGCCCTTATCTGACCAAGCTTTGCGTGCAAGATGACACACCTGTACAATTAAGATAAGAAGCTTTTTCTGGCAGTATATCCAACACATCCCCCCAAGGAAATGGACAAAAATTATTCAGAGCCTTGATTACTGCCATATATAAAAGCTGTCCTACAAGCATCATTTTATATTCCAGATACCATTTCAGGTAAGCTGAAAAGAAAGAGGAGACTCTGCCTGTGAATGTTGACTGAGTAGAGGAATTGACATTTTAAAGGTAAACACTGAGAGTTTTCGTCTAGAAGATGCAGCAGCTGATACAACTTCTGACACTGATAGAGATGAGTGGAGTGTAATGTCAGTTCAAAATGAGAGACTGTAACATACTAGAATGCAAGTGAAGATGAATTCCTTGACAACATGGCAGCTGATTTTCCTGTTTGGAAGCTGGCTGGCTGTTGGTCAGACATTTGTATCAAATACATTGTCGTGATCAGTTGTCAAAAGCTAGTTATTAAGGCTCACCCCTTAAAAGTCAGCTCCAACTATATAGAAAGGAAATCCCCTCAACCCACCCACCCTCAATATCCCCCAAACACTATTAAAGATAAGAGTGCAGGACAATAGATTCAGTTACCAACAAGATACTGTTTCAGTATCCTACCGGTGCTTATGAAGAAGAGGGGTCTCCATCCCATTGAAATCTTTAGAGAAGACCACTAATTATATGGCTTCCCTTTATAAAATCATTGTCATATTTCACTCTAATCACCTAAATTAAGATGGCTGAGATTCTCATACTCTGGTTTACTTGTCCTGGCGCAGAGCACAAGATTCTAGCCTGTGCCAATTGATCATCCAACCATCTCCCATTTTTACTTCCTCTTAACGGAATGGGGGATATTAGATAGTATAGGAACCCATATGAGTCCAGGGTCAACAATGATTAATTTTTATCAAAGAATATACAATGAAAATGAGAAATAGTTTCTGGGTAATGCATGCATGATTAAAGAACATTGGACATCTTCTGGGGCTAACCCTATATAAAGTATTTAACAGGGATGGGGGAGGGGGAGGGGGACTGAAGCAGTTAGAAGATCAGGGATATCTGGGTTAATGTTGCAAGTGACATGGATCTTAAATTACTGTAGATCCCAAGCTGCAACATAGTTGCAATAAAACGGCAAATGCTATTTTAGTCTGCATTAACAGGGGTACAGAACTCCCACGTTTATCGTGGGAGTTAGGTGCCTGACACACCTGCAATGAAGAAAAATTCACAAAATTCAGACAGCTCAGCAAACTGACCTTGGGCTGCTCCTGATGGCATGTCCTTCCAAAGAGAGGCTTTAAACCCCTCCTGACACCTCAGCACACTGACCTTGGGCTGCTCCCGCTGGCCTGTACTTACAAATAGAGGTTTTTAACAACCTCCTGACACCTCAGCAAATAGAAGCAGCCCAAGATCTGTTTGCTGAGGTGTCAGGAGAGGGTTAAAAGCCATTCTTTGGAAGCCTGCTTCTCTCAAGGAAAAATCCACGATATACAGAGACCATAATATATGAACCGCGTTTTGGTGGGGGAAACTACTGTATGTTATGTATTAGAAGAAGACGGATATACCAAAATGAGAAGAATTGATAGAAAAAAGTCCGGAAGTTGCAGAAATTGACATATTGTCAGACAAGTTAAATAACCAACCAATAGAGAAAGCAGGTGAAAGCTGGGAACCGTTCTGCAGAGGAATTTGCAAGGTTATGAAAGAAAACTGGTGGGGGGGGGAGAGAGAGATAAACTGATAGAAATATATGATGGCAGTACCTAAGAGCAGTAAACAATTCAATGGGGCTAACATAGTATATAAGCAATATGCTTGTGTAGAGAGGTAACAATGAGCATAATTGTACTCTTTCCCCTACTTCCTTTCTCCTGTCTCTCTTCCCTCCCCCTGCCTTTTTTGCCCCTCCATTCCTTTCTCTCTCCCAGACATAACACATAAAAAATAAAAATAAAAATAAAAAGAGCGAGTGAGCGAGCGAGAATTAGAGTGAGAGGAGATATAATAGTTCTTTTCAAATACAGAAGAGGTGCAAGATCTGTTCTTGTTCATTCCAGATTGCAGGAGAGATAATAATGGGCTCAAGTTACAGGAACTCAGGTTTCGGCTAACTGTCAGGAAAAACCTCCTAACTGTTAGAGCAGTATCAAAATGGAACCAGTTGCTTCAGGATGCGGTGAGTGCTCCAAGGCTGGAGGCATTCCAGGGAGAAAAATCATACAACTATATATCAGAGATACTTTGATTTGGATTCTTGCATCGAGCAGAGGGGTGGACTTGATGGCCTTACAGACCCTTTCCAACTCCATTTCTTCTACGGTGGGTTCAGTACATATAGGCTTACAGCAGTTGTGACTAGAGATGGGCACGGAACAAACGATTTTTCATTTTTGTTGTTCATTTTTCGTTTCATTACACAACGAAACGACAAACGAAATTTGTCCCTAAAATGAAACAAAATGAACAGAAACGTGGGGATTTTGGTCGTGCGTTTTGTTTCCGTTACTGCAATGAAGTGAGCAGCTTTAAATGCTAAAAAAACATTAAAAATTGGAATAAATGGTAATGAAATGGTAACGAAACGGTAACGAAACAAAAATGAATTTTTTGAAAAATTTCACGAACAACGGAAACGAACCGAAACGGACCGCTAAACGACAAACAAAAATGAAACTCCATTTTTTCTATTCATGGCAATCTCTAGTTGTGACCAAGTACCATGCACAAGTGGCTTTATTTATGACTTGGTAAACCAGGATGGCAGCTAGTACTCTTTCAGGAGGCACCATTTACAATGTCATTGCAGAGCATCCACAACCTGTGATAATGATCCAGGCATTATTGACAAAGCTCTCTGGATAACTCCGTAGACAACCCTGAAAATGACACCAATGAGGGTGGCTATCTCTGAGATTTGTGACTGCCCTCATGGTAACAGGCTGTCCCCAGGTGATGTATGGAGGCAGATACTTTCCTAGCATGCTTAATGGACTCAAGTCTTTTGAAGGATGATGGTGAGGATCAGTTTTAATGATAGCTGAAATATTCCCCAATCACTCCTCAGGAGACAAGTAAGGACCTTCCTTTTTAAGCGGGCTTTTAACAACTAAATTGGGCAGTGAAAAGCTTTTTTTAAAAAATGTTGCATGTTATTGTTGTTGTTTTAATGGGTTTTTAATCGGTTTAACCAGATGTTTTAATATTATACCCATTTCAGTGTAATAACATGTTTTAGATGTTACTTTTTAAGAATAACTTGTGAGTTCGTTTGGGTCCCTTCTCTGTGATACTTGGGGGGGGGGAGACAAACAAACAAGTACATAAACAACTATTTCTGGTGACATCTGACCACCAAACCAGCTGATCAGAATGTTTTACTATTTTCTATTTTTCAAATTAAATATATAGTTCAATATTGTTTGATATGCATATATCTATTAGGATTCAATGTTTATTAAATAAAAGGAAATATGGTGTCCTATTTTTGAAGAGAATGATAGGAAATGCTTACTGGAAAATGTGAAAGCAAAGCTTCCACAGTGCTTCTCCCTACCTTTGTTGAAAATAAAACTATTTTTCCTCTGAGGCCCTGTAGTCATTCTAGTTTCAAGATGTATTGTTGAGTTTTGCCTTGTCTGAATTGTATCAATAAATGTTCATGTTTGTGATAGCCTGGAGCTGCTGAGACTTCTCTGACTGGATGCATAAGCAATGGACATTATTGGCAGAAAATGCATTTCGACCACAGAAAATTCATTTGGTCCCCTTCTAATGTGCTTGAAGATCTGAATGTTTACATCTGCTTTTACTCATTACTTTGCTCAGATGATGGCTCAAATCCTCTTTTTTACACAGTCACATAAGGGCAATTGTGTGAACTGTGAGAGGAAGTTAACTGGTTGTCCAGTGCACACCTAGGTATCATCTGGCCATGTGACTGATGACTGGAAAATTACAGAAGCTATCTGTGCAACCTCCTTCCCTGTCTCGGCACCATTTTTCTCAATAGGATTGTGGCTAGAGAAGGGCACGAAACACCAAAATGGTGTTTCATTTCATTTTTCGTTTTAAAATTGTTTTTTTCCCCTTGTGCTGACCAGCTGGCCGGGTTGGCACTTTTTTAATTTTTATATATTTTTATTTTTACTTATTGCGCCAATGAGCTGGCCCACGGGCTGGGTCGGTGCATTTTCTTATTTTTTTTATTTATTATTTCCCACCCGATCATGCCTGGTCAGGTGGGGGAAAGGGTGGGCTTTTTAAACTCCAGCTGATCAGCAGTGGCTTTGGTGAGGGGAAAAGCCTGCGGTTTCCTCTGCATTGGGGGGGGGGCAGCTTTTCCTCATAGGAATGCATTGCTTCAATGTATTCCTATGGGAAAACAAAAACAAAGCAAATGAAATGGAAATTTCCATTTTGTTTCATTTCATTTTTCTTTTATGGGTCTGTTCGTTATTCGTTTTGTTTCATAACAAAATGAATAACAAAGAACAAAATCAATAAAAAGTTCTTTTCATGCCCATCTCTAATTGTGACTATAAAACTTAACATTGTTGCTGCTTGGTTTTATTCTTTGTTTTAGAATATACTTTTTGTGTTAGTTTACTACTAAACACTGTTGCTGTTTAGCATGATAGTTTTATGATTTATATTAAATCATAACTTCAGTATTTATTTATTTATTTATTAGTCTTATACCCCGCCCATCTTCCCAATGGAACTCTGGGCGGCTTACAATAAAATGGTAATACAAAAAAACAGGTAACAAGCAAAACAAAACACAAGGGAAAGGAGCAAGATGGTGGGCCATTACAAAAAAAAACCTAACTAGAAAGGTCGCCAAACGCCTCTCTGAAGAGGTGAGTCTTCAGGGCTTTTTTAAAGGTGGGCAGGGACTCAATCAGGTACAGCTCACAGGGAAGATGGTTCCAGAGCACGGGCCCCACCACAGAGAAGTCGCGGTCACGTGTACGCGATTTCCGTGCGTCTCTGGGTGTGGCCACCCTTAGTGAGTGCGCCTGTGCCAATCTCGTGGGTCTGGTCCCAGTTGACCTTTGAGAGATACACTCCGCCAGATACTCTGGTCCCAAGCCGTGGAGGGCTTTGAAAGTCAAAACAAGGACCAGTACGCATGCTTTCTTGAGAGCAACCTGGATTATCTTGAAAGCTGCTATGTCAGTAGTTACCAAAAATAATATGATATAATAAAAATGTGGGGAAAAGAAGAGAGAGATGTTGGAGAGTTTTTCAGAAAATTTATGCACCTGGAAGAAAATAGGCTACCAGAGAGAAACAGGAAAGGCTGGACGGAATGCGCCAGAAGCAACAATGAGAGGACCTGGCATGTGGGAAGGTGGAAAGTAGAGATGGGCACGACTTAGCGGTATTCCCGTTTCCGTTTCCGTTACTCGTATCTGTTACTCTACGGAAACGGTAACGGGAATTACTCCGCCAGAATTCGAGCTCGAACCGACGAACGAACAATTTGGTCTGATTTGTCATGCTCGTTACTTGCATCACGGCGATCGCGCAATGCCAAGCGGCACAGAAAAAAAGTTTTTAAAAGTTAAAAAAAAACCCGATTCCCGGCCCTAAAAGTAGGCAAAAACTGTCTGAGGGCACCTACCAGGCCAGAAGGGTGTTTTATTTGGGGGGGTTTCCCCGCCCCCCTCTCCTTGGCTATTGCTACTGCTGCGCTGCTGGTACCAGGCTAGGAGGGCGCATCCATTTGCCATGCAGTGCGGGGGATCCAAAATGGCGACCGTAATATTTTTTTTGAAATCGTTGCCCAAACCCCCACCAAAGCACCACAGAAACATGCGAAAATTAGCTATTTTAAATGCTTGAATTTTTACAGTAGCAGCAGTGGGTTTTTCTTGCAAAAAAAAAAGTCTCAGTTGATTTTATTTTATTTTATTTTATTTTATTTTATTTTATTTTATTTTTTTACACCTGCGCATTCGCAATGATGGGCTTGCCCATGGGAGTGGACCATGCAAAATTTTGGAGCCATTCCACCAATCGCATGGCCAGGTTTTGCTGACTGTACCAGGCTGGGAGGGCGCATCCATTTGCCATGCAGTGCGGGGGATCCAAAATGGCGACCGCAATTTTTTTTTTTTGAAATCGTTGCCCAAAACCCCACCAAAGCACCACAGAAACATGCGAAAATTAGCTATTTTAAATGCTTGAATTTTTACAGTAGCAGCAGTGGTTTTTTCTTGCAAAAAAACGTCTCTGTTGATTTTATTTTATTTTATTTTATTTTATTTTATTTTATTTTATTTTTTTACACCTGCACATTCGCAATGATGGGCTCGCCCATGGGAGTGGACCATGCAAATTTTCCACCAATCGCATGGCCACTTGGCCAGGTTGACCACAGAGACTTCTGGGATGTGCCAATCGGGCATAAACAGCCCACTAATCGTAGCCCAAACCCGAACCCTAAGCCTAACCCATACGCCAGTACACTGTCCTTCTAAGTGGGTCAGAGAGGCACCCAGAGGTGCACCCCAATACTCACCCTAACCTCACCCGTAACTAGCCTAACCCTAGCCGTTGCGCTAACCCGTCTTAACCCTAAGCCAGATCTACTTGCATTGCACTACATGCAAGTACGTGAGACACAGTGGGTGCAAAGAGTCTGCCAGTCCGTCACTTGTGGCTCTGGCTGACTCCTGCAGCTCCCTCCAGGAGCCCGCTACGCCCCTCAAACCAGTACTAACGACAACGAAAAAACAAAAAAACGAACCAACTAATTTTTGCAAAATTTCGCGAAAAACGGAAACGAGCCAAAACGGACTGCCTCCGACACACGACAACTCGAAAACGTCATTTTCCCTAGTTGTGCTCATCTCTAGTGGAAAGGACTCTCTCTCTCTCTCTCTCTCTCTCTCTCTCTCTCTCTCTCTCTCTCTCTCTCTCTCTCTCTCTCTCTCTCTCTCTCTCTCTCTCTCTCAGTTCATGCTATGTCTTCCAGCCAGGTAGATCTGTCACAGCCATGTGATTCGCTCCTGCCCCCCCTACTAAAACCACTTACACTTAGAAGGCCCCTGACATATAGTAAAGCACAAATGAAGTGCAAGATTATGTTAACAAAGACTATTTCTTCAAAGCTTACCTCTGCCTCTCTTGTTCAAGTGCTTTTGCATGTCCTTTCATAAAGAGAAGGAGGGAGAACCAAAACAAAACACTCTTTTGTGCAAGCGAGAAAACCCCACCATCTCTGTATATCTAAGCTCACCAGAGGATTCGCCTGCTGGGTCTGTCTCAGGATCTCTCCCCCCCACCCCGTCGTCCCTGCCCCCATTCTCCTTGATCTGTTTCTGGTGAATGAAAGACCCTCCAAGGCCACTTTTCATTTTGTGGTGTTTCCCCTCCTCCCCTATGTTGCTTCAAAACCACAGTCATACATATCATAATTATAAAGCTATGTTCCTGTAGCTTCAAAGAGCTGAAAGATGTTCTGTTTCTCCTGGGAATCTGTGTGTGGTACCATGTGTCCAACACGAGCCTGATGTTTTTGATTTATGTAGATAGCCACATAAGTCTTAAATCACCGAAGACAAAAGAAGGAGCAACATTTCTGAAACAATCCACTTTTTTCCTTTCTGTTTTTTTCTGGAAAAATGGACCATTTTAATTATTGTTTTTCATTTCATTCGTCTGCTTCTTTTCCAGTGCCACCACATTTAAGGCAAATAAAAAGCAGTTGGGCTTATCAAAACATGACATGGCTTCTGTAAGGGTAAGTCTTACCTCACAAAACTTTTAGAATTCTTTGAAAAGGCTAATAGGGATGTGGATCTGGGGGAACCAATGGACATTGTCTATCTGGATTTTCAGAAGTGTTTGTCAAGGCCCCTCACCTTAGGCTGCTGTGAAAAACCCACAGCCAGGGGATAAGAGGGCAGGTCCTCCTATGGACTGAGAATTGGTTGAGAACCAAAAAACAGATATTAGGCGTCAATGAGCAATTTTCACAATGGATAGAGATGAAAAGTGATGGGCCCCTGAGGATCTACCCTGGGACTGTTGCTTTTCAACCTGCTCATAAATGACCTGAAGATCAGGATAAGTAGTGAGGAGCCCAAGTTTGCAGGTAATACAAAGGTTTCCAAGTGGTGAAAGCCATAAGGGACTGCGAAGAGCTCCAGAAAGATCTCTTCAGACTCAGAGAATGGGTGGCAAAATGGCAAATGTGTTTCAATGTAAGAAAATGTAAAGTAAAGCACATTGGGGCAAAAAAAATCATAACTTGCCTTATCAGCTAATTGGTTTTGTGCTGTCCATGTTGGATCAGGAAAGAGATGTATGTGTGCTGATGGAGAGCTCAATGAAAGTGTTAGCGCAGAGTGTGGTGGCAGTGAGTCAGGTCAACTCCATGCTAAGGATTATTAAAAAGGGGATTGAAAAGAAAAGAGCCAATATTATAATGCCATTGTACAAAACAATGGTAAGACCACACCTGGAGTATTGTGTTCAGTTCTGATTGGCATATCTAAAAAAATACATAGTGGAACTGGAAAAGGTACAGAAGAAAGTGACTAAAATGATTACTGGACTTGGGCACTTCCCTTATGAGGAAAGGCTGTCCTGTTTGGGGCTTTTTAGTCTAGAGGAAAGATGCCTAATGGGGAACATGATTGAGACGTATAAAATTATGCAGGGGATGGAAAAAGTGGATAGAGGCAAGCTCTTTCCCTTCTTACACAACACCAAAACCAGTAGTCATCTGTAGAAACTGAGGGTTGGAAGAGAAGGAACAGACAAAATAAAGTATTTACCCATGTTGTTAGTCTGCGGAACACCTTGCCACAGGATGTGGTGATAGTATCTGTCCTAGATGTGTTTAAATGGGCTTGAACAGATTTCTGGGGGGAAAGTCCATCACAGGTTACAAACCATGATGGTGTTATCTCCAGGTTTCAAAGAAGGGCACCTCAAAATGCAAGATGCACAGTGGAGCCAGGCTGAAGTTCCCTAGCATTGGTCAAAATTGCACTTGATAAAAATATAGAATGTCCCTGCACCTGCCATGGACCCTACAAAAGTATTATGTTTATTGAGGTCACAAAGATCCTTCATCAATTCAGATATTAGAACGAAGTACAGTGGAACCTTGACTTATGTCATTAATCCGTTCCAGTGGTCTAGACTTAAGTCAAACATGACTTAAGTCAAACGAACGTTTCCCATAGAAAGTAATGGGAAAGTGGATTAATCCGTTCCAGATGATGAAAAAGACCCCTGAAAACAGCAATTTAACACAAATTTGACTGGAATAGGAGATTCCTTCTGGGGATGTAAATGAAATGTCTCTTCAAAGAGAGGAGGAGGCAGTGGAAGTATAGTCCACAAGTTATATGCCTCCACTTTTTAATGTTCATAGCAACAATGTCTAACATTTAAGTTTTACTGATTTTTAACCTGACGTTCCAAGTTCTGAACAACTCTATGCTTACCATTAGAGTCCCACAACTTTACAGCTCCCCAACTAAAATGCTTCCATTGTGGACCAGACTTCTGCAGCCAGATTTTTTACAAGACTGAGCCGACTGTCTAACCAGCGAGGCCAGCCCCGAGCTCCCGGCCCTTCTTCTCCTCCGGCAGCAGCGGCGGCTTCGGTGAGGCTGAGGACCAGCTCCAGGTGCTCTGAGCTGGCCTCGCCGAAGCCGCCGCTGCCAGAGGAGGGGAAGAAGGCAGGAGCAGTTTGGAGGCAGCCGCGATGCTGGGTTGTGGCTGCCGCCCGATTCCGGTGCCTTGCGCCGGGGCTCCGAGATGTAAGTCAAAGCCTGTGACTCAAGTCAAACAGGCCCCTTCTTGCTGCAAGTCAAATATGATGCAAGTCAAGCAGTATGTAAGTCAAGGTTCCACTGTACAGTAGTGTGTATATTTTTCTACAGCTATTACAAAGTTCCTCTCCCTATCCATCACTATTAATACTGAAGGCACAGTTACACTAATGATCTGTATTGATTTCAGCTGGAATTAAAGTCATGTGGTTTTTGTATTTCTGTGTCCACTTTTGAAAATTCTTATTTCAATGTTAAATTGGGCTTTAAAACCATTTTGGAAAGTAAATGTCTGATTTAAATAGTTCACCATATTATTTAGAAAGTTTTTTACTCTTTGGACTCCCTGCATTTATTTTGACTGCATTCCTTCTTAGTAATACTTTTTCAAAAAATAAAGTGACAACTCACTAAATTGACATTGTCTGAATGACTTCATGCTATATGTAGCATATCGGGTCGCAAGGATATCTCCACCTTGTTCAGTCTTGTACAAGTGTTTAGTGTCCTGCCATGTAATATGTAATGCTTTCAGTCTTGTGTCACTATTTTTCTCCATGTTATTTGAGAGTGTCCTTGTTTGAGGCCAGTGTGTGTGTGTGTCCAATTCATTGATACCTTGGGAATTCTCCATACAGAAAATATGGCCGGCCAGTTGGAGTCTTCTAAGTGCTACAATATTATATATTTTGGAGCAAATCCTCATTGGTGTCATGGTGGAAATATTGGATTGTTAGAATTTGCCAGAGGCACCTCTGTTGGAAGATGTCAAACCTGCTGACACCTTCCATGTCTCACTGGCATAAATAGCTGTTGACATCATGACAGAAGGAAACAAGCAGAACGTAATAGTCAATGATTTGGACCATGAGGACCAGAACTTGTTCATCTTCTGAATGCTGGCTATCACCTTCCCAAAGCAGCCCTTAATGCCTATATTTCCATTCTGGGAAATCATGCTACCCAGATAAGTGAACCTCTCCATTTCTTCTAACTGTTGCTGACTGAGTATAATGCCCCTTATTGGGGACAGGCATTAAAATTGCATAATAGGAATGGCAGCATGGCAGGCCTAGGAAGCAGAAAAGCCAGGTCACTGCAGTTGAGCAGATGTCATGTCCTTCAAATAATGGACAACAAAGCTGGGCCACTGCATCATAGATTGCAGTGTCATTCCTCTTGGTTGACTCATGGCACCATGCCACAGCTGATCCTGTTGGTCCATAGCTAGCCTCTCCTGCTTGCTTTGCCACGGTAGGCCTCCTGGCCACTACATTCTTTGATGCACTCTGCTCCTGGCCTCCACAACAGAGCCATCAAGACACTTTTTCAGTATTCATGATGACAGAGGCATTCATAGGCCAAAAAGCTTCATAATGAATTGATTTCACAACTATATTAAAAGATAAACCTTTCATGGGGCTCATCAAAACATAAATATGAGGCTCGCCATGTGTTATGTAGTAGAGATTTTCAAAATCAATTTTAAATATGCAAAACCCAGTTGCAAAGTAGACCTTATGGTTTGTGTAACTGCACCCTGAGTCAGAATCTAAATTGTGGAAGGGAAAGTCAGAAAATAGAGTCAATCAATTTTCTCCTCACAGCGCAGCATTTAGGTATGACTATTAACAGTCATGTATATGTTTTTGCTCAGTTGCAAGGAACTAAACGCTGAAGAAAAAGACATCTGTTTCCATGAACTCAAGCCATCTTGGAAACTTTTGGGGAGAAAGGCAGGATAGAAATATTTTAAATAAACACATTTAAATAAAATAAATAAGTGGGCTATCAATATACTCAAGTATAAGTCGACCCGAGTATAGGTCGAGGCCCCTAAATTAACCCCCCCCAAAAAAAACCTGGGGAAACGTATTGACTCGAGTAAAAGTCTAGGGTGGCAAATGCAGCAGGGCCTGGCATCTCTTCCTTTGTGATCTGGGGGAGTGGCGTGTGATGTTTAAAATAACTTTTACCCACTGATGCAAGTGCTTGGGTCAGTGGCTAAAAGTCATTTTAAACATTGTGTGCCACTCCCCTGTGATGCAGAGGGGGTCATGAGAAGCGGCATGCAATGTTTAAAATGACTTTTAGCCACAGATGACTTGCCTCAGTGGCTAAAACTGTTGACCCGAATATAAGCCGAGGGCCCCTTTTTTCAGCCCAAAATTAGGGCTGAAAAACTAGGCTTATATCCTTGCTACTCGATATATCCAATAACCACATTTAGAAGGGAAACCTTGCCCTCTCTGTTGCCTTTTATCACTCTCCTACATGTGATGAGAAACCAATCTGATGAGGGGATGCTCCACTACCTATGAGATCTTTCCACATCAGTCAGTAACTAAATTTTCCAGCATGTCAACTCATGTGGAGTTACCTCTTGGATAGCCGATGACTCTCCTTCAAAATCATGGTGCTTTACATGTACAGTAGGAGAGTAATAATATTAGAATGAGATGGGGCAGGGCCCATAAACAGATAACTCTTGAACAGATTTTATGTCAGCATATTATCTAAAACATTGGTTGCAACTTCAGCCATATCTGCAGTGCATAACTGGGACTGACACACATTTTTTCTTACAGGCACCTTGTCTATAACATCAACATGGCCATAAATATACATATTGAATCTGGTCTGTGTAGCAAGTTTTTTTTTTTTTTTTAAGGAACGAAATAACATTCTAAAGTATTTAACAACATTTGGGACTTTTTATCCATCCATTTGTCATTTGACAAAAAGCAAGATTCAAAAGCACTGATTATGGAAGAAATTAAAACTGACAGGTTCACCCATCCCTGGATTTAATGTCTACATGTATAAAAATGGGGAATTTAGCTCCATTGCTACGTAAGGTTAACTAGATCAGCATGTCTTCTTTAAAGTTACTGGAAATACATCACATCAAACATGATTTAAATAGGATTTTCAAATAAATGTGCTTAGGCTGGGCTGTAAATTATGGTAGACTGATGACTAGTCTAAAGGATTTACTGTTAATGGAAATTTCGACCAACCTAGCTGACCAACTAAATTATTGTTAAAATAGGATTAACATACTCTATACCAAGAAGAGACTACATTTTGAGGCAGTTATACACAGAGTGAAAGGTCAGGAAATGGTAAGTCTAAAGAAAATAGTTTTATCATACAATTATACCCTAAATACATGTTATAAAACCTGCAAAATGTACACTTAATAAATATTGCAAACTCCACAAACTTCCTGCTCAATTAGATCAATGTTCTGTGAATATGAAATACATTAAAATGCACCTTAATGAGTTAAGATGTATTTTTAACCACTCTAGTTGCAATACTGTACTGTGTTGTGGTTTATTTTCATAAGACAAGAATTTGGTGGATGAAAAAGGATATTCTCCCTGCACTGTATAAGTCAGATACAGGGATGTGACCTTCCTTTAAATGGATAGGGTGGGCAAATTGTGCCCTTCAGATGTCTTTGGACCTACACCATCATTATTTCTCATTGGCTTTGGCTGCAAATTGCCGATCTCTAAGATGCAATATACAGTGGTACCTTGTATAAAGGAATTAATTCGTTCCAAATGAAATTAGGTTAAGCAAATTTTCCTTTATACAAATTTCCCATAGAAATGCATTGAAAACGGAGTGATCACATTTTTATATTGTACAGACTCACCCCATAGGTGATTCTGTTAAGCAAATTTCCCCTATCTCTGGAATTTTTTATGTTGTACAAGTTTTATGTTATACAAACTGTTTGTTATACAAGGGTCCACTGTAATATCTTCCTCTCCCATGTGTCCATAGAGTGGGGCACGTATGCAATTATGGGTGTGTCACAACATGCTGGGCCATTCAGGAGAGTTCTCACATTCTTAGCATCCATGCTTGACCTTGCAGCATCCAGTAACCATACCATCAGTCCTGCTATGATTATGGTGATGATTGGTAAGACAATTTTAAATTGTTTCTCTCCAACTAATCAGAAGAGGCGTGGAGTACGAGAAGCGTAGTAGCATTTTACCTGGTAGATACCTCTAGAGCTGCCAGGGAAATGTACTGGAACAAATGACAGAGTAAGACCCAGGGGACCTGGGTTCAAATCTATACACAGCCACGGAAGCTTACCGAGTTTCCATGGTACTGATAAAACTATCCCTTAAATATCTCACATGCCTGAAAAACCTTGTTATGGTTGCTAGAAATCAGATCTGACATAATTATGTCCTGGCTGAAGGAGACGGTGGTGAAGCCCATCTTGAACAAGCCCGGCCTTGCATCGGACGATTTAGCCAGCTATCACCCGATTGCCATTGTTCCCTTCATGGGCAAGGTTGTTGAGAGGGTGGCCGCGGTCCAGCTTCGGTCATATCTGGAGGAATATCATATCCTGGATCCTTTCCAGTCTGGGTTCAGACTGCTTCATGGGACCAATACTGTCCTGGTTGCACTGCAGGATGACCTCATCAGGGAGGCTGATAGGGGGTGTTCCTCCCTGTTGGTCCTCCTTGATTTGTCAGTGGCCTTTGATACCGTCGACCAGGTTTTTGCTGGCTCCGTTCCTTCCTTGGGGTTCGGTCCCAGCGGGTTCAGCTGGGGGATGAGTTGTTGGCTCCTTGGACGCTCCCTTGTGGGGTTCCCCAGGGGTTGGAAATCTCTCCCATGCTGTTCAAAATTTATATTAGGCTGCTGGCGGACGTCATCAGGAGATTTAGAGTTCGCTGTCTTCAGTACGCTGATGACACACAGCTCTATCTCTCCTTTTCTTCATCTGCAGTGGAGGCTGTTCACTCCCTCGACCTGTGCCTGGAGGCAGTTCTGGAATGGACCGTGACTAACAGGCTCAAACTCAATCCGGAGAAGACCTAGGTACTGTTTTTCGGGGTGTCCTTGTCTGGGTACAATGGCCCCCCTCCCCAGCCTGGGGGGAGTTTCCCTCCAGCCTATGGACAGGACCAGGAATCTGGGTGTGGTCCTGGACTTGGCCCTCTCCCTGGAAGCCCAGGTGACAGCCGTTACCAGGGCCGCTTTTTTCCATCTCCGCAGGAGCGCCCAGATCCGTCCGTACCTCGACGAGTCCTCCCTGAGGACAGTCGTGCAGGCCCTCGTCATCTCACAGATTGATTACTGCAACACACTCTATGTGGGGTTGCCCTTGAACCTTGTCTGGAGACTTTCAACGGGTGCAAAATGCGGTGGCCAGACTGGTGGTGGATGCTCGTAGATATGACCACATCACCCCAGTTCTGGCTCGCCTGCATTGGCTACCCATCACCCTCTGGATAAGGTTCAAGGTCCTGGTTTTGGTTTTCAAAACCCTTCACGGCTTGGATCCTGAATATCTGTCAGAGTGTATCTCTCACAGGTCAACTGAGGCCAGATTCACATGGATGTCACAGGCGCGCTCACTCAGGGTGCCCACTCCGAGGGAGGCGTGGAGGTCTGCCACGTGCAGCCGCGTCTTCTCAGTGGTGGGTCCATCATTATGAAACCATCTCCCGAGTGAGCTGCGCCTTGCACAGTCCCTGCCCGCCTTCAAAAAGGCTTTAAAAACCATGCTTTTTAGGGAGGCATATGGCGACCTGCTTTAATCTTTTCTTTTCTTTTTGGTTCACCGCCGATGTATCTTGCCTGGGGTTTTGTCCTTAACTGTTTTTGTAGTTCTGTATACTTTTTTTAACTTGTTAACCCTAGAGATACACAATTCTCCATATAGTTACCTGCATCAGTCATTAGGTATTGCCCTGTCCCAACCTGGGTATCCTCCAGATGTATTGGAGGCATATGATAGTTATCTGGCAAACTCTTAAAACTGCTTCTGTAACTGCCCTCACACATGCACAATGTTTCGTAACAGGATTTTGGCCAATATGTTGAACTCATGCTATCTACAAGTAAATTTGCTTTCATTTAACTATGGGTGCTTTTACACGACCTCTAAAATCTGCTGGCAAGTTAAATTTGGACCAGAGATCATGGGGGTTGTCCTGCTTCCTGTGTTTCCACCCTTCTTCACTCCATTGCTTCTGTCTGTGGTGAGGGAAGGGAGAAAAAAAGGGAGAAAAGAATCCAGGGTAACCTCCGCTCACCTCCGTCTGCCATTAGAGCAGCCCGGTAGGGATTCCAGGCTGTTAAAGGAGCGGGAGGACAACAAAAAACAAACAGAAGGCAAGGATAGCCCAGCATCCACAGCTTTATAATCTGCATCGGAAATTGTTTTACCTCCGGAGACCAGGTACTTGTAAAATGCTCTGGGCACGCTTAGGTGGACATGGTCATACTTAATTTTTTTAAAAGTCTGCAGCTGGTGGGAAAACAATTTTAATATCCGCATCTGGGAGCCTTTTGCCTCGGATTTTAGGAGTCGTGTAAAAGCAGCCTATGTAGTCACCAAGATGTATTTAAAAAGCACTGCCTTCAATGTTTCTAATCCTTCAAAAGGTTTGTGGTTTGCCAGGAAGTTATTCTTAGATGTAAAGTTCTTGGCAAGATGATTTTCACCAGGCACATCTATCTTAGATGAGGCAGGAAGAAGGAGGGCTTTTGTAAAGCTGCATCTGAAGCCAAGGATTGGGTTTCCCAAGCAAAGGGGCATAGGTCATACACACCCAACCACATCTCTTCTCCATTTGGCTCTTCGACACACACAAGTCCCTGTTTGGCCAGAGGGGGAGAGGAAGAGTTGATGCAGGAAAACCCATGTGCTCCATTTGGGGTAAACCTACTGCCACTGAGGAAGCAATATGAGTCCAATTACTCCAGAAAGACAGTAGCTGCTGCTGCTGAATTGAAAGGGGCCAGATGTTTATGGGAAAAGACTGAGTGGTTTGTGACTAGCTGTATATCATGAAGTCACTGAACAATAGATGGAGCTTAATTGTGATGAAACTTTCCAAAACTGGCTGCCCTCTTAGTTCTGTTAAAACATTTTGGGGCAATCTTGCTTGCTTTGCACACACACACACACACACAAATGTTGACTTTTCTTGTCAAGAGAGCCACAATGTAATTTGCCCTCTCATGGCCAAGGAGAAGAATTTTGCAATTCTCTATCCTGAGACAAGTCTGGACTTATATCCTTGGGATAAATAACAGAAAGCCCAAATTCATCGTGGTGAGAACTAGCATGATTAATTCCTCCACAATGTAAATAAGCCAATCTATTATCTTTAAAAGAGATTGCTGCATCTTTGCCAACAGTTTATGAATAACATTTTAACTTAAAACTACCTAGTGAGGCACTGGGGATAGGTGTGTGCTTCATGATTTATACCAAATGCTTTTATTGTTCAAAACTAGCACTAAACATAGCTTCCTAAAGAGATACTTACATGAGACGATGGAATCGCATTTAAACCAGAGGACATCTTCAGAGATGTCAGGGGCTTTAACTGAATAATATTTTTACACTACACTAGTTCCCTGCTTAACGTGGAGGTTACATTCCCAAATCACCCGTGATAAATGAAAATCCACGATGCACAAATGCTATCACCCCCTTGTGAAGAGACGGTGGTGGTGTCAGCAGTAGCGGGGGTGGCAAGGGTGGTGGCGGCAAACATGGCAAGTGTAGAGGGTGGCGGGACTGGCAGTGGGGACAGCGGTGGGGGTGGCGGAGACTGCAATATAGAGAGACTGTGATATATGGACCACGGTAGTACATCTCATTCTGTCCTACTATAGTATATATGTACTACTGTAGTAGATCTCATTCTGTTAGTAGGAAAAGTGATGCCCTGCCCTATTCAGCATATCAACATGAAATATTACCCATTTCTAGATTTAAAATGTGTGGTTAATTACAAAAATTAATGCTTATAAATTTGTGAATAATACTTATAAATTTGTAAATGTATTTTTGAGAAGAAGAAAATGTGAGTTTTTGTGAGAACTAGCATGATTAATTCCTCCACAATTATTTATTTATTTATTTATTTATTTATTTATTTATTTATTTATTTATTTTATTTATATTTATTTTATTTTATTTTTAGACCGCCCATCTTCCAAACTGGAACTCTGGGTGGTTTACAGTTAAAAAAAAGGGGGGAGGGGAAGCACTGTACGCATAGAAGAGCATCAAAATACAGATAAAGGGGGGGGCTTGGCAAGATAAATCAGGGGGAGGGAGGAGATAAAGAAAGGGAAAAAAAGTTAAAGCAGGTCACCATATGCCTCCCTAAAAAGCATGGTTTCAAAGCCTTTTTGAAGGCGGGCAGGGACTGTGCAAGGCACAGCTCACTTGGAAGGTGGTTCCATAATGATGGACCCACAACAGAGAAGGTGCAGCCGCATGTAGCCAATCTTCGTGCCTCCCTAGGAGTGGGCACCCTGAGTGATCGCGCCTGCAACATTCGAGTGGGCCTGTAAATAAATAAATGCAGAAGCTGCATGTTGAAGAAGTAGTTGTCTCTGGTTGGTTGCAGAATTCAGAAAATTTGATGATATATTAAATTATGATTTAAATCACAGTTTAAATATTTTTAAATGATTTTTATATTAAAAATCTGAATTTTATAAGTCATAATTTAAATATATCTGATTTAAATCAAATCTGCCATAGTTGGTTGGGTGCTTTTAAAAACCGTTAATACTTATGATTTAAGCCCAAGGTAGAATATTAATTTCAGTTCTATGTTTGTAGTAACTGATGAGAACGAACTAATGAAATTGACATGGAATCATTTTCATGGCTAATAAAAGAGCTGGTGATCCAATGCATGAAAAAACCAATTGGTAACCACTTCCAAGTGGGATTGGCAATTGTAAGAATTATAATTCCTAATGGCCTTGGAATATACGGTACTGTAGCTGGCTCAAGCCACATATCTCTTGGTAAATAACGTTTCTCATCCTTTCTCAGAAAAGAAAGTGATAAGAGGACCAGAAAGATAATGTGTCAAAATTACTATAACGTGAATCATACCATGCCTTTTTCATATTAGATTAACGAAATCCCACTTCTGGTATCAACTAAGGCTAAAAGTATAACAATAAAAGGGGGGCCAGGCAAGTTATGTTTCCAGCTGTTGTTCACCTCTGAAATAAAAAGACAAGCTCACCAGCTATTTTGATGCTAATCCCAGCTGTTAATCCTTCCCTACTCCCTCCTTCCCTCTACTTCTACTCCACTTGGAGATTACCATATTTTGTGTGTATACAACAATCTTTTTTCATAAAATCATGGCACAAAAATTAAGGGAAGTAAGCCTTTTTGGGGGTGGGGTAGGGGGAAAGCCAAACTGACCTTGCTGCTATGTTCTGGACTCCTCTCTGGTTTGTTTTTGCAAGGACCAGAGCTTTTGTTTTTGCATTGAAATGCTTGGGGGTGGAGCAACCCATTAAGAAGATCATTTTCAGGCAAAAAAGAAGGATCTGATCCCAGAAGAACAAAACAGAGAGGAGGGCAATCAAACACTCCTGGAAAGTAAAGAAACAGCAGGGGGGGAATCAGACCCTTCTTTTTTACCTGAAAATGAACTTCTTAATGGGTTGCTCCACCCCCAAGCATTTTCCTGCAAATATGAAAGCTCCGCAGAGGCATAACTAGGGTTTAGAGCACCCAGGGACAAAGTCAGTTTTGTGCACCCTCCTTCCCCCCCGCTGTGTCTCACCCACTAAGCAAGGGGTGCCTGATCCTGGCAAAACAGCAGGGGAGGGGGAGAAGGGTCCCTCTTTCTCACACCATCTTTGGGGTTTCCCGGACAAGCCTCTCCTGTGCAAACTGCACAGCACACGGATAGCACCAAGCAGGCAATATTTTTTTCCAAGCATCACCTCCGTAGCATGCTTTCCCCTCCTCCTTTCCCCCAGCTAAGGCTTGGCGATTGTTAGCCTGGGGAAAGGAGTAGAGGGAAGCAGGCAATGGGATTTCCCCCCCCCCCAAGAATCACTTCCTTTGCACACTTCCCTCTCCTCCTTTCCCCAGGCTAACAATCACCAAGCCTTACTGGGGGTGGGGGGGAAGGAGGAGGGGGAGCAATCGACGGGGGTGCTGCTGAGGGGAAAAATCACCTGCTTCCCTCTCCTCCTTTCCCCCGACTAAGCATCGCCAAGCCTTAGCGGGGCAAAAGGAGGACTGCTGGCGGGATGGTACATGGCTTCCTCCTCCTGCTCCTCCTCCAGGCACCCCAGATTGCTGCGCACCCTGGGGCAAATGCACTCTTCCACCCCTCCATAGTTACACCAGTGGAGAGGAGTCTTCAGAACACAGCAAGTAAAGGAAACACCATGGGGTGGGGTGGAGGAGGGCTCAAAGAGGATATATTAATTTTCTTAATTTGGGTGTCTTAAAAGTGGGGGCATCTAATATGCAGCAGTGTTTTATAGATGGAAAATATGGTAACAAATTGCTCTGAGTTGGGAGAATTTACTATTTTTGGATATTAATTTAAAACGGAACCTTCCAAACTCTGCTCTGAAGCTCCACTGCATGATGGGAAACTTCCTTTCTTGGGCTCATTCCCTATCATAAGGGGAAGTCGCCTGTGGCCCTTCAAATAACACTGAACTGTAATCCCATCATATTTATTTATTTGATTTCTACACCCCACCCCACCCCCATCTGGCAGCAAAGGCTATGCTGGCTACCGCTTAAGGGCACTTCAGTCCAAACACCTCTGGGGAGCCACCAATCCTTTATCCCTAGTCACCATGGTGATTTATTAATAGTAAAGAAGGGAAGCTGGATATGGACAAGGTGGTATTATGAATGTGCACTGACACAGCACATAAAGTTCACAATATATGTTACAGCTGCCGTCTTCCTCATGCTTTAGCTTTACAGCATTCACTTAAAACCATTGGTCATTGTAAAACAGGGCACATCCACTTGCTTACATAGTCCATGAACATAAATAGATAACATGAATGAAGATCTTCTAAGCCAAGTCATTTCAGCCTATTTTGCGCTGATAGATATAAAATTGGCTGTATATGTTATATATTTATCTTGCTCCACTGGAAAAAAATCCCTGCTATCAAAATCACTCCTGCAAGCAATTCTGTTTTGTACTTTAGCCAGAAAACTACTCTTAGGAAATAGATACACCAGCAATGCAATAGGCAGTATGATATATAACCTGCTGCATGTTCAGTACAGGGACAGAAATGTATCTGTTTATAGGGCTCATTGCTTTTACTACAGATAACCTGGAAGAATTGGGTGGAATTAAAGAGAGATGGAAACCTTCCAGAGGAGAAAGAGCATACCGGTAGGTCAAAATGTAAGCCTCTAATTACAACAATGCGTTCCATGTCTTTTCACAAATCTACTTATTATATTTTATTTCTATCTCTAGGTTTGTTGCTTGTCTGTCTAGCTCTATACATATCTTTAAGATTCGGCTCAGCTACCATTAGATGTAGGTGGTGTTATCTTTTTGTATTCTTGGAGGCTTTTACATCTCCCTTCCATTAATGCTATTTTTGCATTGCTTCATATTATTCAGAGCAGAACATTTTCAACACCCTACCCTCTTCTCCCCAAATACAGACGTCTGAAGTTATTGCACAAGCAGGACAATCTCTTTCATATTGTCATTAGCAAATCCTCAGTCCTCAAACAGATAGCATGTTCTGCTTGGTAAACTCTGTAAAGTCACTGATCCAACACAGTAAAAAGCTCACAAGCCTGGTTTGAAGCTCTTTTAATACCACCAGAGAGAGGAAGAAAAAGCCTCTGATAAATTGCCCATTGGCATTTTCATCACAAAGAGTCTAGAAGATCTGTTGACATTTTTTTTCTGCAGCAAGGACAAAAACATCCACATCTTCACAGTAGGGTTTAGAAATGCTTGCTGACCCATTTCTTTCCCATTATTCACTATTAAAGTTGCCAAGTCTCAGGGTCCCTGTTGAAGTCTGAGGGAACTGGGCTGCTTCCATATACAGTGGTACTTCTACTTACGAGTTTAATCCATTCTGAATGCATGCTCTTAAGTCAAACAACTCTTAAGTAAAGGAGCCCTATCTAAAAATTAAAATAAAATACAGTGGACCCTTGTATAACAAACAGCTTGTATAACATAAAATTTGTACAACATAAAACATTCCGGAGATAGGGGGAAATTGCTTAACATAATCGCCTGGGGAGAATCCGTACAACATAAAAATGGGATTACTACGTTTTCAATGAATTCCAATGGGAATTTGTATAAAGGAAAATTTGCTTTACATAATTTCCTTTGGAATGAATTAATTCCTTTATACAAGGTACCACTGTACAATAAATAAATGAAAAACATATATATAAGTATAGCAGACCACATCTACAATTTGTAAGGCAGCAGTTAAAACACCAATGGTTTTTCACTCTCAAGTCGAATTGCTCTTAAGTCGAGCCGCTCGTAAGCAGAGGTCCAACTGTATCTCCAAAAGACAAGTCGAAATATGGCAACAGAGGAGGAAGAGAAAATTACAGTATATTAGTTTTGGTAGGAGATGGTTGTATGCCTGCGTGTCCCTCTCTACTGTTTCCTATTGGGCACCGTGGTGGTTTTTATCATTGTTCTGGCTACTAAAATTTGACTTTCACAGTACCATTAGGTTGCCAAACTATCTGGAAAGCCAAACTTGGCCAAGATTTTGGGTTCATTTGCTTAGATTCCCCTTGTGGCTATTTTCACAACCAGTAATACTTTTCCTGCCTTACTTTTGTGACATCACAAGGGTCTGTCCGATGACAGACGTGGTTTCAGGTTTTAGCAGAACCTCAGAAATTGGACTGCTGTTGAACTGGCAGTCCTATACATCAAAGAGTCAAGATTTCATCCCATATTTCTTGCCTGTCATGCCATTGGCTGCCATTCTCACAGGTGACAGCATCAATTGCACATGGAACTTTTGTTTGATCAATGAAAGCTTGCTCTTGGTGTGGCAACATAGCACAGAAGATGAGGCTCACACAGATGTTTTTTGGGGATTTTATTTTTATTTATTTATTTTAAAATATTTTTATCCCACCTTTCTCCTTGGAAAAGGTCCCAAGGTGGCTTACAGTAATGAGGGACAATATACAGTCCAGTACAATTAAGACATATTCAAGTTTGAGAACAGGGAACTGAGGGACATCTTACAGCATTACAAGATTAAAGCTACAAGAGAATGCAATCAGTTAAAGAGTTGTGGTCCAAAACATCTGGAGTGCCGAAAAATTAACCACCACTGATCTATAGTGCCAAAAGCAGTGGAGAGGTCTAGTAAAACCAAAAGGGACACAGATTCCCCTATTCATCTATTTCCCTGTGTATGTCATCTATCAATGTAAAATAAGTGAAATAAAAATAAAATAAATTAAAAGTAAAATAAAAGTAAAATAAAAGTAAAATAAATAAAGTAAAGTAAAATAAGAAAAACTTATTTTACTTTAAAATACCCACATGTTTTCCAATAGGGTCTATTCAGGTTTGAAAAGCTTATGTGATAGCAATCTGTTGTATTTTAAAATTGAGAGCTGATCCTAACAACAAGCTCTCTATAGCATTTAGTTCGACCCATAGCTAATCAGACATGCAGCTTAGATGGTATCTGGTGTCCATCTTAGTCTTCTGGTTATCTGCAAGTTTTACAAGGCAGCAGAACTCTCTTATCTCCTCCCCCCCACCCCTGCCCCTGCCCCTGCCCCCGCCCAGGCCCCAGCCCCACTCCTGCAGCCTAACAAGTCAGCTGGGAGTTTGATCTACAGGCTCCCTCAAATCATCCAGAGCAGATCATCCAGGAACAGTTCCACCAGCAGCAGAATTCCATTAGATTCTACTCACTGTAGGTCTAGCACTGTCAGATGTCTGAACAGCAGAGTATTAGGTCAGATGAAGCACCTTCAGTTTCAACACTTGGGCATCAGAGCTATGTGGACATAATCCGGTCCCCTCACTGGCTCCTTCCTTCCTTCCTTCCTTCCTTCCTTCCTTCCTTCCTTCCTTCCTTCCTTAATTAGTCTTCTGTATTGGGTAAGAATCTGAAAAAGGTAACTGAGTATATTAAAAGATAAAAAATCAGTCATAATGTTGACCTCCCTCTTCCTAGGAATATTCAAGAATAAAATTCAAACTAAAAAAAAGCACTGAGAAATCAACAGTCTCCCTTAGAAAGGATAATACCCCTTCAGTTTAGATTTGCCATGAGAAAAATAAGCCTTGAATTGACTAATCAGCAGCACAGAGACAAAGGAAAGCCAAGAGAAATCTTTCAGGCACAGGAAACTAGACAACAACAGAGATGGATGTGTAATATGCATATCGCCTGCCTCATTACTAGAGAATGAAAGGTCATCAAAATCAATTTGCAGCATGATGTACAAAGGTCATTATCAGACTCAGATTTTATCAGCCCATTTAAAATACAATAAAAACTCCAAGAACTTCAATTAATAACTGTGGTTAAAAAAAAGAAAATGACAAGATTTTTCAGCCATTTATTTAAACATTTGTACTGTATTATTATTATTATTATTATTATTATTATTATTATTATTATTATTATTATTATTATTATTATTATTATTATAATTATAATTATAATTATAATTATTATTATTATTATTATTATTATTATTATTATTATTATTATTATTATTATTGATGGGCACAATATGGATTTTTATTTGTTTCATTATTTGTTCTTCATTTTGTTACATAACGAAACGAATAATGAACCACCCCTGAAGAAAAACAAAATGAAACAAAACGGAAATTTTCTTTCTTTTTTTTTTAATTTATAATTTTATTGGGTTTTTGAGGGGGGGAAAAGGGAAAAGGAAAAAAGGGGAGGGATAGAATTTAAAATTTACATTGAATATGTCAAGCAAAGTAAAAGAAAAGTAATATAACATATTGATAAATTGCCAAATATTATCACAGTACTAATAAGTTTGTTACTTCTTGCCATCTTTTCCGAGAGATCTCATCATAGTCTCCCTTTAAATAGCCGGAGAGTCTATCGATTTCGATACATTCTCTTATCTTTTCGTGGATATTCTTCTCTGTTGGCACGTTTGGTTGTTTCCAGAATTTCGCATACAATATCCTTGCAGCAACAATTACATGGTGAAGTACATATCTCTGATCATATGAAATATTTATATTTACTATATTTAATAAGAAAAGTTCTGGTCTAAGCTCTATCTTAATTTTCAGACATCTTTCTAAAAATAGTTTTACCATTTTCCAATATGCCTTTGCCTCTTTGCATGTCCACCACATATGGTAAAAAGTACCACAGTCATGTTTACATTTCCAACATTTGTGTGAGCAATTATACATCTTAGATAATCGGTGTGGTGCAAGATGCCATCTATAGAACATCTTATAACAGTTTTCCTTAAAAGAAATAGATTTAAAGATTTTAACTGTATTCCACAGAGAGTCCCATTTGTTTAGATGAATAGGATAACCAAAGTTTTCTGCCCATCTTATCATAGTGTCTTTGACCAGTGTATCAATCATTTTTTCATTTAACAATATGGTGTAAAATTTACTAAGCAGCTTAGCATCGCCAGAAGAAAGTATTTTATCAAGTGGAGTATCAGTAGTCGTGAATCCCCCCTCTTTGGTGAGGTCTTTGAAGTGTGAATATATTTGTTGATACTTCCACCAGTCTAAATTGTAACCTTCTGATACTAATTTCCCTAATGGTTTCAATGAGAGGTCAACATTCAGAAGGTATCTATAAGTTATAACTTTTGGAGTTTCACTTATATGGGAGCTATAAGTCGCTCCCAGCGGAGATAGCCACAGTGGTGCTTTAGGGTAGAATTGTTTTTTAATCAATAACCATATTCTAACTAGGGCGTTCCTTATCCAGTGTTTTTTGAAGAGAGTAGGTATGTTGCCCTTGTACCACATGTAATAATGCCAGCCCTTGTCTAGGCCATAACTCTCAAGCTGCAAAATTCTTTTGTTTGTCATCAGAATCCAGTCTTTAATCCAGGTCATGGCAGCAGCCTTGTAGTATAATACTAAATTAGGAAGGGCAAAGCCACCAGTTTTGGTTCTATCCTGTAGATAGAGATTTTTAATCCTTGCTTTTTTCTTTTGCCATATGAATATACGT
Source organism: Phrynocephalus guinanensis (assembly GCA_037367245.1). Taxonomy (NCBI): domain Eukaryota; kingdom Metazoa; phylum Chordata; class Lepidosauria; order Squamata; family Agamidae; genus Phrynocephalus; species Phrynocephalus guinanensis. The sequence goes on from CM074738.1 coordinate 55,457,416, forward strand.
ATACTTTTTTCCAGATCTGTAATGATCTTAAAATTAGGTAATATAGGCAAGGATTGAAATAGGAAAAGCAGTTTAGGTAAAACATTCATTTTAACTGCAGCAATTCTGCCCATTAAGGATAATTGGAGTCTTGACCAAGTTTCGAGGTCAGCTTTGATTGTTTTTATAAACATTTACATAGTTATCTTTAAGTAAAGAGTTACAACGATTAGATACAGTAATACCCAGATATTTTACCTTACTGACATGTTGAAAACCCGATTGATTTACCAGTTTTTCAACCATAGGTGAGGTCATATTTTTGGTGAGCAACAATGTTTTTTCTTTGTTTACCTTTAATCCAGAGATTTTAGAGTATGCCTCCAAAGACTTCAAAAGTTCTAAAGAGGAGGTCTGGGGGTTCTCCATAATTACCAACAAATCATCTGCAAAAGCTTGTACCTTATAAACTTCTCCTTTGCTCTGTAAGCCTTGAATACCAGGGGTTTTCCTTATAACATGTAGGAGTACCTCCAGAGTTAATATAAACAAGAGAGGAGAGAGGGGGCATCCTTGCCTGGTACCTTTTATATATATTGACTGTGTCTGTAAGGTGGCCATTGACTATAATCCTGGTGTTTTGGGTGGAATAGATTTGTTCGATTGCTCGCAGCATTCTATGGCCACATTGTAGATAGTCTAACTGAGTTTTAAGTAGAGACCAGGATACATTATCAAAAGCTTTCTCAGCATCGATGAAAGCGAAAGCTACTTGCTTCTCAGAGTGGGATTCGTAATATTCTAGCACATTGAGGAAAGTTCTGATGTTGGATTGAAGATGCCTTTTCGGAAGAAAGCCAGACTGATCATGCGATATCAAAGGGGGTAGAATCGTCCGCCATCTATTAGCCAAAATGGTTGCAAAGATTTTATAATCCACATTTAGAAGGGCAATTGGCCTGTAGTTCTGTATCGAGTCTTTTGGTTTCCCTTCTTTGGGAATCAGTGTCGTATGTGATGATTTCCAGGAATCTGGTATGTCTTCGCCTTCTAAAATGGATGTAAAAAGATTTTTCATATTTCCAGAGACTATCTCCGAGAATTTTTTGTAAAATTGAGCCGGTATTGAGTCGGGCCCAGGAGCCCTGTTCATTTTTTGGTGATTGATAGCTTCTGTTATTTCCATCATTGTAATAGGAGCGTTCGTCTGGGCTCTCTGTTCTTCAGTAAGTTTTGGGAAATTGGCTTGTTCGAGATAATGAAAGATGGCATCTTGGTCGATCGTCTCTGGCTTAAATAAGTTCTGGTAGTATGCCTCTATAATTTTTTGGATTTGTAACTGCGCTGTCTGATTTTCCCCATTTTTATCTTTCAGCGATGATATGAGTTTTTGAGATTGTACCTTTTTTAACCTGTAGGCTAACCATCTGCCTGGTTTGTTTGCATTTTCCACAAAATTCAGTTTGGCCAACTTGATTTTGTGAGCTATATCAGCAGTCAAAATCAGATTTAGTTCATGCCTACAAGAAGCCAAGTCTTTGTCCAGCTGCTCATTGCGGGGATCGTGGGTTAGATCCGTTTCAAGCTTTTTCATCGTATTAAGAATTGATTCAAATTGCTTTTTCCTCTCTTTATTCTTTCTTGCCATATATTGAATGACAAAACCTCTAAAATAAGGCTTTGAGGCATCCCACACAGTTCTCAGTGGTGTACCCTTGTTCAGGTTCATTTCAAAATATAGGTTCAAGTCTTTGGCTGCCTCTAAGATAAATTCTTTATCCGTCCACAGGGCTGAGTTGATTTTCCAGTGTCTGGGCTTACCCGAAGATTTCAGTGTCCATAAAATGGCATTGTGATCAGATATTGTTCGGGGCAAAGTTTCTATATCCCTTGTATTTAGCAGAAGATCGGATGTAGCCCAGCACATATCTATACGGGAGAAAGAGGCATATTGTCTTGAATGGAAGGTGAAACCATCTTTTAGTGGATTTTTCCTTCTCCAAATATCTTGAAGTTCTAAAATGTTGGACATGTCCAGAAATGATTTAGGCAGTGTGGAAGATGAAATCCTGGATTTTTCCCCTTTTGGATGTTTTCCTATCTACAGATGGGGTATGTACAGCATTGAAATCTCCCAATATTATTAACTGATGGTTTTCGTATTGCAACAGTTTCTTGGCCAATTTTTCGAAAAAGATTTGTCTTCCATGGTTATCATTGGGGGCGTATATACCAACAATAATTGTTTCTTTAGATTGGATATTTGCCTGGACAAGGATCCATCTGCCTGCTTCGTCTTTTTCCAGAAGGGTTGGGAAGAGCTCTGGTTTAATATATAGTGCCACCCCATTTTGCTTCTTTACTTTGTTTGATGTGGAAAATAAATTCCCCAATTTATTTTGGATTAAATATTGTTCATGCTTTCTCAAAATGTGGGTTTCCTGTAAACAGATGATTGAACACTGTTGTTTTTGGAGGAGATTAAAGGTCTTCCCGGAAATTTTCTTTCCATTCCATTCCATTCCATTTTTTGTTTTCTCATAGGAATGCATTGAAGCAAATGCATCCCTAAGGAGAAAAGGCCATGCCCCCCCCCATGTGCCAGATACGGGAAACCGGGACATTTTAAAAACTTTTTTTGCTGCCCCAAGCACCAATCAGCTGTAGTGCAGGCATGGGGCAGCAAAAAAATGTTTAAAAACCCCTCCTTCCCCCCACCTGATGGGGAGGGGGGAAAGGAGCAATTTTAAAACATTTTTTTTTATTTTAGAGCATTTTTACCCCACCTTTCTCCTTGGTAAAGCACCCAAGGCAGCTTACAGTTTTTATTTATTTATTTATTTATATATTTATTTATTTGTTTGTTTGTTTGTTTGTTTGTTTGTTTGTTACACTTCTATACTGCACCAACTTCCATAAGGAACTCTGGGCGGTTTACAGATTAAAAAACATCAGATAAAACAGCAATATGGGGAAACATCAGGTAGAAAACAACAATAGAAGCAAAAGAGGGGAAACCCTCAGAAAGATGATTAATACCTCAGTTTAACCAACACCAGACAACAGATAATAATTCTATGAAATCCAACATATAATGTTGTGCAGAGTTGGTTGCTCCTGTGATGCAGAAAAATTAAAAATCAACCAGATCCCCGCATAGTTCCCAATTTTGTCTAAATAAAAGGCAAGTATATCAATAAACTATTCCCTCATGCTGGTTTCATTGAAATCAATGGGAGTAGCCAGAGGGTTGCTTGAAGATTTGGCTCAGCTTTGTGAGGGAGCCTCATGCTGGTAAGTAGCAAAACCACAGGAAGCATGGTTTGTGGGGTGGAGGGGGGAATTATATATTACATTGGTTAGCCATTTCCTAGTCAATAAAACAAAAAAAGGCATTTCCAGGGAACATGACAGTAGTAGTTGCAATCTGCAGGGAGATAACTGTACCTCTGTACTTAGACCAGATGGAACCCTTGAACTTTGGGTACTTTTACACGACCACTAAAATCCGGAGGCAACTTAAATTCGGACCAGAGATTGTGGGGGCTTGTCGCTCTTAATGTGTTCCCACCCCTCCGCACTCCATTGTTCCTATCTGCGTGAGGGGAGGGAGGAAAAAAGGGAGAAAAAATGCAGGCTCACCTCCGTCTGCCGGTGGAAGCAGCCCCGAGCCACCCCGTAATGATTCCTGTATTTTAAAGGGGCGGCGGGGACAAAAATACAAACAGAAGGTGAGGGAGCCCGGCATTCACAGCTTTACAATGCACATCGGAAGATTTTTTACCTCCTGGAGGCCAGGTACTTGAAAAGTGCACTGGGACGCGCTTAGGTGGGCATGGTCATACTTAATTTTTTTTAAAGTCCGGAGCTGGTGGGCAAGCATTTTTAAGCTCCGGATCTGGGAGCCCTTTGCCTCGGATTTTAGGGATCGTGTAAAAGCGCCCTTTGTCTCTGGTTTGAGCATAACTGAGACAATACCTCCTGGGGTGGGACAAAGGCTTTAACTCAAAGGCAGAGCACAAGTTTGTAGGTTCAATCCTGTTACCTATAGAAAGGAGTGGAGTGGGGTGGGGAGAGAATCTTGCTTGTGTCAGTCTGTGTTGACAATACTGAGCTATATAATCAGTATAAGGAAGCTTCTGTGGCCAACATCAGTTATTGTCCATATATTTAGGGCACTGCTTTTGTGCCTGGTATCTTTTTCCTTGAAGGCGAAAGGCAGTTTGATGCGACTGAACACTGAATAGGAGAAAAAGGGCTAAGCAGCTCCTCCTCCTTTCCCCCCATGCTGTTCTTCAATTTAAACTTGTAGTCTTGGAGGTAACTTTTGTTTTTCAATAACCAGCCCAGAGGAGTGAAAAACATGACTCCTTCTAATTGACCTTCATGGGAGCCAGCCTAGCATACAGAAAAAGATCTGTCTTGACAGTGGGTTTCTTGTAGCTGCAATTTTAGATTTAATCATGTAGCACAGAAAATAAGGAAATGTAATACTTGAAACACATTTCCCTTCCTTTCACTACTGCACCTAGGCTATCTGATGTCCTGCACTGGTTATGTTCTAAGCTGCATATTATATTTGTAATATAATTTTTTACCTCCCTCCCCAAAATGTCCCCACAATTTATATGCTCACAGAATATTTTAAATGATCTGTCCAATATATTTTAGGAGATTAACTGTATGAGTAAGAAGAGCTACCTCAAAATTTCCTCTTTTGTCCATAAGTCAACACACAAACTTACATACTTACATATACTTACATACAAAATAGAAAGCTGGTTTCCATATGTTAATAATGAAGCAGACCAAGACTGCTATCTCACCTGGGTTTCGATCCTGATCTTCTGAAGGTCCAGCTTTTCCTCTTTGTCCCATCACGTGATTGAATAAGTGGGACAGGAGTTCCCACGTCCAAAGCTGTTTTTTAAAATTTATTTTAAAGTGCAGTTCAGCCCCCTTGGCCGGCAGGTGGTGCTAGCATTTGAAAAAAATGGACCACTTGGCTGGGGGAAATTAAAACTTATGGCACCACATGGAGCTTTCTGTTCCTCCAAAGGTGCAGAGAAATTAAAAAAAACAGTGCCGATCAGCCCCAGGAACAGCCGGTCGGTGCTATGAGAGGGGGGGAAAGAAGAAACCCAGATCATCTGCATGGTCCCACGACTCTGCCTCCTTAAAAGATGGATTTTAAAAGCAAGGAAGAAAATTCCTTACCTCTTGGGTGAGTCACAGAAATCTCGCTTAAAGGGGCATTACCGGGTTTTCTTTTTTCTTTTTTTTTCAAAAAGCCCGGTGGCTGTGGGGACAGCATTTTTAGACACAGTTTATCTAGTAATTTAAACTGCTTTTAAAGGGATGTGGGGCCGAGATGCAAGACAACAACAGAAAAAGCCACTTAAGCTTCCCCGCATGAATGCTTTCTTCTTATGTCTTCCCTTGCATTTTCTGTTTCAGTGTGCCAGTGAGAACCTAATCAAATTACATTCATGTCAGTAACAGTATTTCAGCATATGCCTGGTTCAGTGCTCTAAAATATCACTGTTCCCATATGGAAACAATGAAAATACGCAGTATGTTTGTTCTTTTTCAGTAAAGGAAGCACTCTGATGTATTTCCTGCATGCTTTGTGCCTGTTGTGAGAACTTACAGAGACCTGAAAAAAAGCTTGTAGACTTTGTCACCTTTTTTTTCCCCTAGCTAAGATTCTGTGGTTTTTAACAGGCCTTAGCCTAATGGAAAATGACTGTGACCTAAAGCAGAGTTAAGTAATTACCAGCATTTAGGCCTAATGCAGCCTGTGAGCTTCCTATCGAGCTTGTAACACAATGTTTCCCAGCACTTCCTCTCTTCATTTTTATTCAGGTATGCCAGAAGGGGAGTAACAAACCTTTCTTTGCAAGGTGAATAATGGAACTTTCAGTTCCCTCCTTCCCTTCAATTGACCGGTAAAAATCAGCTGAGGAGGCCGGACTTCCATCCTCATCATGGTATACTAGACAGATACAGTTAAAAGTATTTACTTAGTGCTTGGAAATACCATCCTCAGCTGAGGTGGAGGGTTGGAAGGTTGTGGGTATGTGTGCAAATGGTTTGTGTTTGAAATAGGGATAACTCTGGACATGTTCACTTTGGACTCTGGCTGCATTTAGTGCTGGCATGTAAACCTTGAAAACTTCTAGAATGGAAGTCTGGACATCAAGCTGAACACATTTGTATTCTTGAAGGCTTTCATGAAGTTTTTCGGGCTGTTTTGCCATGTTCTGGAATTTTTCTTCTTGATGTTTTGCCAGACTCTGTGGCTTGAGGAAGCTCCCCAGTAATTTCCATGCTGCTACATGCCTGTGATCATTATTTTCAAGTACATAATGTTATGTACTTGAAAATAGAGGTTGCAGGCACGTAGCAGCATGAAAATCGCAGGGTAGTTTCTTTGTACTCTTCCCTGTAAGCCCCCCCCCCCAAATTTGGAGACATTTTATGTTCAGGGGGCTGAGTTAGTAAACTCCAAAGGGGTCCCTCTAGGAGAAAATCATTGGTAATTAATGCTACTGCTTGAGGAAGGTCCTCCCGCAGGGGAGTGATTAGCTGTTTCTCGACTCAATTACAAATGATTTTCTCATAGGGGGACTGCATTTAGAGATTAATCACGCATCCCCCTGAACCCCAAACACCTCCAAATTTGGGGGGCTTACAGGGAAGATTCCAAATAATATACCCTGCAAATACCATGCTGCTACGTGCCTACAATCTCTATTTTTGAGCACATTAATATTATGTAGTCAAAAATCATGGTGGCAGGCATGTAGCAGCATGGAAACTGCTGGGGAACTTCCTCGAGCTCTTCCATATAAGTACCCCAAATTTGGAGATGTTTCAGTTTCAGGGCGCTAAGTTATTCAACTGCAAAAAGGGTCCCTCTAGGTAGCTATTTACAAGTGTATGACATGTGCAAGCACTATAGGGGTTACACAAGGGGAAGTAAAATAAGTGACCTATTGACAGCATGGCACATGCATAGCAATACCAATTAGTGCTGGGGGGGACTTTCTTTCCAGTTGAATAACGTGGCCCCCTGAACCCCAAATCTCTCCATATTTTGGAGGCTTTCAGGGAAGACCTTAAGAAAGCTCCCCCATTTTGTTTGCCAAACAAAAAAAGGTGGTTCATTTCATTTTGGCATGTAACAGTTTCTATCATTTCATTTCATAATGAAACAATGTGTTATGTAATGAAATGATGAAACAGTGTTTCATTTTTCATTTGGTGCCCACCTCTAGTCATTAATTCACAGGATCCCCATAAGTTGGAAGCCAGTTGATGTCCCTTGATTACCAACACAAATAGAGGGAAGAACAGCAAAGGAACTAAGGCAAGTGTGAGTTAGAGGCAAAGACTTAGGTTACCTTTTTAATTCAGATTACTGCATCACAGCATTTTTATGACCAGAATGGGGTCACTAGCACTAGAAATATTGTGTATATAACCAGTAATGAATAATGGAATTTCAATGTTTCATTGTTGGTAACAAAAGAACACTAGGTATTGTACCATTGTGTAAATGTCTGGCAAAGGAGATCATAGAGTTCCAGTGTGAGATGGAAAATGATGACTTTTTCGACTGCAGATCCCAGATCTGTCTGCTGGGTGGTGTATCTCATGAATGGTAATTCAAAATCTAATGTTTCCCATGGCCTTGAATGTATCACTGAAGAATATTTTTCTTTGGCATGATGTATGGCTTTCTCTCCTTGCCCTTTCAGTTTGTTCAAACTCTCTTCTGCTTCTTTTGCTGTATCCTTGCATTGCCTCTGCCTCTTCCAGCTCTCTCCTTCTAGAAAGGAGACATTCTATCAAACTGATTCAGTTATCTGTGCTGGACATTCCAGGGTCCTCACTATGCATGAGTTAACAAGCATAATATATAATGAAACAGCATGCCACGCCTACAGTTACGCTCTGTGGGGACACACCCAGTTCAAATGGCACTTTGGATCATAATGGCTATCTTCTCCTGCACTAGAGTTTCATCAGCCTTTGCTAATATTATAGCTAATATTCTAGCTTTTCCTTCAAGTAGTGCCATCAGAATGAGTTTGTATCAGATATCAGAAAGTGACTTTGAGGGAGAAAGACTGTAATGATATGCTGAAGTCACCCACAGCAGAAAAGTGGCTAGCACACCATCCTATCATGACTTTATTACGAATGGCCTTTATATGTGTTCTTATAATTAAATTTCCTTGCCCAGCTTTGTGGCTGAATTCCAAGCCCTCACTAAGCAGAATTAACAGGATTGACCCTAAATACAACAGGGCGGACTTAACACATTTTTAAGTAAGCCAAGTAATACATATCACCTTGGATACAAGTGATAGTGCCCAAGCAAAGCAAAGCCACTGAATCAATGGATTTTACATTTTTACCATTCAGTGATTGGCTCAGAGGGTCTGTTTTTGATGGCACTCACAACTGCATTTAGGCCATTTCTTTTTAACCGGAGGAACCAACCACTACACTCCCCTACATTTGCAGATACAAATCTAATGCTTTCTAACAACACTACTGGTGTTTCCTTTCCCCTCATATATTATCTCAGGATGCTAGTAACAGCTCAGCACATTCTCCTCTCCCCTCTTCAACAAAATTGCATTCTAATAAGATCACATCCGATTTAAAATCAGCTCCGGCCAAAACAAGGGATTCTATAAATATTATGTTAAGATTTTTATATACTTTTTCCTGTTAAGAATCTTGGCATTCTTGTAACAGAGGACTCTGAATTAAAACTAATTTAGCTGGCTTGCTGCCTTGCAGCAAAGGTCAGGGTGTCATTTCCTGCATCCTGTTTTGTGACGGGTTCGAGCTTTCCTATCAGTTGTTGACACAGAGTTTACTGATGAATGTGTCCAGAGAGGCTCATAAAACCATTTGTGGAGCAAACTGGAAGGAGTATTGTACACTATTCCTTCTTCCTCCCCTCTCCACTACAGCATCTACTCATACCTGCTATACAACATGCACAAATGAATAATGGAATGAATAATAGCCTTCATGTGTTTTCTGGTCTCCCTTTGCCTTAACTTCCCTTGGACTTTTTTCACTGGGCTGGTTCAAATAAAAGGATAAAGGAACCCCATTCACCAAAAAACAGTTATTTGGGCACAATCATTTGTACTTTGTCATAATATAATGGGAAGTGTAAATTTGCCTTTGAAGCATGTTTCATTAACTTTTTCCCCTCTGCAGAGTTACATCAAAAGAGTCTATAAATAAGTGATGTGTTCAGACTGCCAGCTCTTACATGCATACCAATTACCTCTATTGGTTTCAGGGCACGTAGTCAGTACTTTAAACAACTCAGATAATATTGCCAACTGAAATATTCAACATCTCCATCTTGGTATGCTGTCACCACGCATAGAATGATTATAATTGGTAATCAGTTTCACTGCTGGTAAGTTGAGTGGCATCATGCATTTTATATCCATGCTTCTGTCAAACTCAATTAACATTCTAACACACTGTGTTCCAGAGACACAGACCTAATCTGAGCGAACAACTCATTTATTTTCGCTCTCTTTTTTATGTTGGAAATTCTTCAATTCCATGAAGACATCTTGAAGTGCAAATACATTTATTAAAACAATCACATTTCTCTCTCTCTGGTTTCTAAAAGGAAATGGAGATGAGCTTATACCTTTAAGCCTTTACATTCCCACTGTATACCCTGCATGCCAGAGATGTGACAAATGGTATAAAGTGGTCTTTATCATGGCAACTGCATGCTGCTGCACTTGAAGATGACTTTGCATGGAATGCTCTCCCCCCCCCCATCACCACCCACCCACCCGCCTCAATAAATGCAGATGCTCTTTCTAGAGCAACTGCTTAAATGCAGTGGAAAGATTTCTTTTGTATCATAAACACATTCATATATTAAGAATGCACACCCATCCCTCAAGCTGCTAATCTTGAGCACGTAAACACACAAAAGACACATCTCCAAACAAAACTGATACATAGAAGCAGGGCCGGTGCATCCATTAAGGTGAACTAGGCAGTTGCCTAGGGTGCCAAAATGGAGAGGGGGCGCTGGTCAGCCTGCTGCCCCCCGCTGCCCCCTGCCGCTGGCCACTGCCGTCCGCCCCCCTGCTGCCCATTGCCGTCTGTCCGCCGCCCCCTGCGCCCATCGCCACCCACCCCCCGTGCCCGTCGCCGTCCGCCCCCACACCTGTCGCCGTCCCCCATCATCTGCCGCCCCCCCTGCTGCCATGGCCCACCCCCTGCCACCCCCCATCCCCACCCCCCGATGCTGATGCCACCTGCCCCCCACCCCTTGTCCCCCCGCCCCTCGCCTAGGGCGCAAAAAAACCTAGCGCCGGTCCTTCATAGAAGGAGTTACTTAAATCTCAACATAGGCAAAGGGATGTTGTGGCATGCTTCCAAACCACCAGAAATAATGGAGAGGCCTGCCGGCACAAGTATTCACTCTGCACATGCAAAAAGGAAGGATAAGTTTGATGGTGGTAGGGAAGAACAGCAACTCTAGCCCACAGACCTAGACCAATGTGTAGCCTGCATACTGTAATTAAAAACTGTAAAACTTCCCAGAGACTACTTGAAGTGGTATGGGGCAGTATTTAAGCAGAACACCACTCAGGCTTGAATTTCCCCCCTTTCAATTTAGAGAGAGACTCCCTTTTCAAAGGGTTCCACATAGAAAACATCTCTAGAGGAACACACCCAAGAAAGATTACATAAGATGTCTACACTTAGAAAACAAACATCTTGTTTAAAAACAAAACATTAGAAAGAGGTGCCTTAGTGGAGAACAGTTTATCCCAGTGATGGCGAACCTTTTAGACGCTGAGTGCCCAAGCTGCGACTCAAACCCACTAATTATTTGCAAAGTGTCAATACAGCAATTTAATCTGAATACAGGTGGCTGTGAAGGGCCAATGTTGGGTGCCCACAGAAAGGGCTCCGAGTGTCACCTTTGGCACCCAAGCCATAGATTCACCGACACTGGATTGTCTTGTATCGGAGTATATGGGTCCCAGAAGCACAGGCGCAAGCCAAGGCTGAGCCAGACAAGATGAATTCATGGGCCAGGTCAAAGGACAGGTCCAAATGCAGTCCTGCCAGAAAGAACAGCATCCAACTGAGAAGAATCCAAAGCTAATAATAATACAAGGAGTCTAATTTGTAAATGGCACAAAAGCAAATAGGCATGGAGATTCCAAGAGGCAGAATCTAACACAAGTTCAATTCAGCTACTTACAGATCAGGCATGGTATGCAAAGTTGGGAACCATTGTTCTTCTCCCTACATCCATTCAAACATAATCTTGTATATCAGATGTCCACAATTTGATATGAAATATCCCCTCCTTGACTGAGCTCAAGGAGCCTAGCTAATAAAGGCATACATCTGCTCTTTGTACAGCCTCAAACTCTTAACAAAATCTCTACTCTTAACAAAATCTCCCCTCAAACCTTTCTACTCCAGCAGTTTTTTTTAAAAAAACTGCTTCTCAGCTGATCTGTGGATTTCATATATGATATATTTCATATATTTCCCTGTCGGTTTGATAACAGCACAGTTGTAGGTATGCATTGACTTTGCAGGCATTAAAACAAGCAGAATACCAGAATCTCATTTTGGAAAATAGCTCCATAATCTCTATCACCTATAACGAAAACAAGCAAATTGACACCCTGCCAGGAGTAGCCAGAGGAGATCTTAGAAGCAAGTTCTTAATGATACTATTGCCATATTGCATGCTTGTAAATAATTCATTAAGTCAACCATCCCTTTGTTTTAAGCAAACATGAGCATATGCCTTTTGAAAAGGGATGCAGGCACTTCATTCACAGGAAACCATGAGCGTCATATGATAGTTGAAAAGAATAATGTCTTTTTTATATTGATTTTTGGTCTCTCATAATTAACAATGGTTACATCTGTCATTTATCAAGAACCTTTGTTTTCCTCCCCTTCGTTTTATTTCTCTCTTTACCATGGCATCTGTCTGCATGAATATCTATTACATTTTCTTGTTTATTATGAGGTTGGAGAAGCTAACAGGGTGGATCAAGAAGTCATCAGCTATGCTTACATAACATGATTCTCATTTCAGAATAAGTGTCTAAAGTGAGATTGTTGAAACATTCAATCTCACTTTGAAATGGTCACAACAAGTTTCTGTCTCATCCTTGTCTGCATTTTTCTTCAATTATTATTTTGAACAGAACCACCGGCATATGATTTCATAATTGTTACCTTTGCAGACATTAATTTTCACACAAAACGTACCGGATGAAGTCTCCTGAAACCATGCAATAGCTGAGAAAGGTGTAGTAAAATGAATAAGAGAGAAAGGGGGGGGGGGGCTAGGAGGGAGAAAAAAGTTTGATCACTCAATGCCTGAAATGCCAATTTGAACTAGAATTAGAGATGGGGATTAATCCGAAAGTGATTCACTTTGATAAATGATTCAGTATGGTCAACAAATCACAAAAATGAATTTACTTCCCCCCCTAATCAATTGATTAATCAATTTGCAAATTTGTTTTTCATTTTAAAACCCTATAACATAGCCTTCAGGGCATCCAGACAAACCAGATTTTCAAGGAAGCTTTCCCTGCTTCTTTTCTACCAGCCCTGTACATTTGGTCAAGGTTGCATTCCATATGTCTCCGAATAGGTGTTCCCAGGTATCCAGACACACCAGATCTACAGGGATATTTATTTTGTTTTATTTTGTTTTATTTTGAATATTTATACCCCACCTTTCTCCTTGGAAAAGGACCCAAGGTAGCTTAGGCAGGCATGTCCAAACTTTGGCCCTCCAGATGTTTTGGGCGACAGCTCCCACAGTCCTTTGGCACTGGAAATACAGGCTTGGAATTCTGGGAGCTATGGTCCAAAACATCAGGAGGGCCAAAGTTTGGACATGCCTGCCTAAGCTACCTTGAGTAGCTTAGAGGTAATGAGGGACACTATAGAGTCCAGAACATTTAAGACATATTCAAGTCAAGAACAGAGAATTAGAAGAGGCATCTTAAAACATTATAAGGTAACATTAGAGCTATAAAGAACATGCAAAAAGAAAATAAAAATGCATTGTGAAGGGTGGAAAGCAACATGGAAAACACTAGTGTTCTTATGAAATCAGTTAATTCAGACATGCATGGTAATCCATATAAAGTCACATCATAGGTAGTCCCTCATTCAGGGGAAGCTTGTCTGAAGAGGAAGGTCTTTGCCTGCATATGAGTTATACACCCACAAAGTGCCCCCCACCCCCGGGAAATGCCCTTTAGCAACTGGCTTGGGAAAACACAATCTTCACCAAACTTGGGGGGGGGGGTTGTAGAGGACGTTCAAAGAGGAAACTTCCCTGCAAGTTTGGTTTCTGTAGGTACCTGGGGAGAATTTTCCTGGGGTGGTGGCTTTTGGAGGGCTGACTAACATGGGCACCATAAATCCACTCTTCTCCAAACCTAGATGGATTGTAGAGAGGAGTCAGGGAACATTTCCTGCAAATGTTGTTTCTCTAGATGCCTTGAGGGCCATTATATAGCCCAACAAATTGACAAATCAAAATATGCTAAAATCATCAATGTATATTCATTGGGGGTATCAATATGTACAAATAAGAATAAACAAATTAGCAATTTTTAATGAATTTTGCAGTTCATTTTTTAATGTGTGCCCATCTCTAACTAGGATAGAACATCCCTAGAATAGGTTGTCAAATTATTAAGGGATTCCATAATAATAATTCTGTGCCCTCAAATCAGTTCTGACTTATGGTGACTCTTTCCAGGGTTTTTCTAGGTAGAAAGTACTCAGATGCAGCTTTATTATTCCTTTCTTCTGTGGATTGTGCCCATGAGGACTTTAAAACGCAGGGAATGAATAACCACTCTGAGTGGCCATTCAGATACCCTCAACCCAAGGCATTTATAGGTTGTAAACTATAACAACGGTGGTATGAGCTTTCACAAAAGAGGTCCAAGACAAGAGGCAACATGCCGTAAAATATTATTTATTTATTTATTTATTTTATTTATTTTTACAACTTATATGCCGCCCACTATCCAAAGGTCTTCTGGGTGGCTTACAATCAAAGAATTAAAACAGTTAAAACATCAAATATCAATAAATGATTAAAACAATAATAAAAACCTTACACTAAAATCATTACACTAAATTTGCCATCAGAGGATCCACAGTCTATGTTGTATCAATTAAAAAACCACCTGAATATAATTTAATGGGCTAAAAAAGAAAGAAAAGAAAAGATTAATGCAGCGGAATCAACTCTCCACTAGGCATAGAACAGCAGCAAGGCATGATACAACAGAATGGAGTTCAAGGGGTCAAATTCGCCCTGAATTTAGGGTGAAATTTACTCCTGAGTTTGTGTGTGGGAGACTGTGATAGCAAGGAATGAGTAGCAAGAAATGTTTCCTCTACCTTCTTGCCTAGCACAGAAGTACAGAAGCCTGTTAAAGGAGGGAGAGAATAGAATCACCACATATCCTTGCAGGGTAGGCAATTGGCTCCCTCCCACCAGCTGTTGGAAGGCAGCCTTCTATGCAAAAAGGAATTTCCCCCAGCTCTGGCTTAAATTCTGTGAGGAGGTGGCAGGAAGGAATTAGAGAGAAAACCTTTATGCTTTATATGTTGGTGTTGAGATGAACACGATGAAGTTTTAAGCAGCCGCTAACTCCTTCGTATTCAGTTCTAAGAGTAATTTAGTAATTTTGTCCTTCCTACCAAACCAGGATTATAAAATATAGAGGTGAGGTTTTATTTTGTGTTGTTTTCACACTTACTTCTAGTCTTTTTTATTTGCTTTCCATACATGAAAAATAGTGTTCCCAGCAGAAAAAAATTTTGGGTAAAACCCCTCTTAATCCTATTTACTAAATCTGCCTTGGAGATAGAAACCCATTCTAATTCAAAAGTATTTCACCTTCTCTCTGTTGTGACCCCAGAAGGAAATGGAATGTTTCCTTTCCTTCCCTTTCCTGATCTTATTGCATTCTGGGCATGTTTCTCTGTTGATGCATTAAAACAGTGGATGCATGCAGATTAAAACTAAATCACCCATTTAAAAGCGAAAATGAAAAGCCTGATAGATTTGAACCATTTTAACCATATTGGTTACGTAAAGGACAGGTGTAAATCACAATTTGAAGCTGAAACTGTTGGCTGTAAAGTTGGCAGCTTGGAAGTTCAAAACCTAGGTGCCATGCAGTGGAGTGAGTTCCTATTGTTAACCCCAGCTGCTGCCAACCTAGCAGTTCGAAGCATGTAAAGGCAAGTAGATAAATAGGTACTGCTGTAAAAAAGCAGGAATGTAAGCAGTGTTCCATCCGTAGGAATGCATTGGGCCATGCCAGCCACATGACCATGGACTTGCACTACACTGGCTCTTTGGCTTAGAAACAGAGATGAGCGCCTCCCCTAGAGTTGGACAAGAGTAGCATGCATGTGCAAGGGGAACCTTTACCTTTACCTTTATGTTTAAAGCTTTAAGGATAAAGCCTTAAGCTGTTCCTAACGTTAGCTAGAAAATATTCAGCTTTGTAGGTTTCATTTTGATTCTAGTAGTTAAATTTTTTGTTGGAGTTTGTGAATCAGAACATCCAAACTTTGGGGAAATGCAGGATAGAAAAGCACAAAGTCTCCCAGTCTTTATAGTTTCAGAATTGAAGTTTTTGGTGACACATGCTACCAGGCAAGCTTACTGCCTTTTAGAGGCAGCTTCAACACCAAACACCAAACAGATGTTCTGAGTCTCCTTGTGATCTAGTAAATAAAATGGAATGCATAAGCACAGTTTATTGGTCTAGCTAATGTTACTGGAAGGTTATAGCCTTCTTTTTCCACATTATTCAGTACTCTAGGAACTATGAAGGGTAAATTCCTTGTATGAAAATTAGAAAACACGAACGAAGTTGACTTGAAAGCTCTTTTCAATTACTGGTATTTGCTTTCCATTGGTTTTAATTACACATCATAAATTCTGGCTTTCCAAGTTCCAATTACTCAATCAGAAGTAATGCAAGGAAACATTCGAGACAATTGTTTCTCTTACTATATTGTAATGTTACATTCAACAGCACTGGAAAAAGTTTGGCTCTGTCATGGTTTCAGTACAAATATTTTCCAATGCATCATGAAAATTATGCAAGCAATTAGGAATGAAAAGGATAGTTATTAAATTGGATGTTCAGTTTTGGATGTCTCAACAGGAGGAACAATGCAGAGAAATATCAAAGTTCCACAAAATTCCTTGCCTCTAGCCCAGAAAGAAATAAAGATTTCCCCTCTACCACAAAGCTTTTGTGATTTGGATAAAATGTCTTTGTCGTCCTTTCCCTTGGAGATGCGACAGACATGCTAGCAAGAGAAAGCACAAATTGATTGTTGAGAAAGAAGCAAACAACTCATCCAGTGCTTCACATTCTTAAAGTAGCCAGCAGTCATCCTGGGTTTGGGTAAGTTGCACAATTTGCTTATTCCTACAAATGAGCAAATAACACAATTTCCCATCAAGGTGAGAAATTCTTCACTATTCTAGCTGGCAAGAAGGAAAATACTGGTGCTCTTCCTCCCTCAAGAATATCCTAACTCAGTGTTGGCGAACCTTATGGTGCCACAGGTGCCAAAGGTGGCACTCGGAGCCCCTTCTGTGAGCATCCGACGTCTCCCCTTCACAGCACCTATATTCAGTTAAATGGCTGTATTGGCACTTTGCAAAAAATTAGTGGGTTTTGAATCACAGTTTGGGCACTTGGTCTCTAAAAGGTTCACCATCACTGTCCTAACTAGTAATTCAAATCATATTTATCTTGGTTTAATAAACACAAAGCACATATTCATTTATTCTACAATTATGATTCATTTGTGTATTATATAACTATATGTTTCTATTAAAATACCTAATTTGTTATCCTCCCAATTGTAATAGTTCCTGGGATATACTGCCACAATGATAGCTCAAGCAACCCTGTGTTTTTTAAAGATTTAAATCATTCCACGTTTCGTTCATAATGTGTAGTTGCCATTATTGACCTCAACACATCCTGTCATTTCTTCTGTTACATGAGGTTGATTTGCATAAATTGACAGAGGATCGGAGGGGAAAATGCTAATCCCGCTTCATAACAGGAAACTGGACTAGGACCCACAATCCTTTGACTTTCATTGCCCTCTGTTCTTTATAGACACTGATAACAAAGAAGCTCCAATAATCTCCCTAGCTCCAGAAGAAAAATGCTATTTCAAAATGAGGGGCTATTGTCATGGCATTTATTTAGTGTCTAACCAACTTCAACATCCTTTCAATGAGTATTTGTTTTCTTACGGCTGGATATAATGGCTGTCTTATTTTTGTGCCATTATTGTTTTCAATTATGTCACTTGCACAAAGATCTATAGCAATCTTAATTTTGTTTTTGTTAAAAAAAAACACAATCAGCTCAAATGCTTCCAAAAGATTTATGATGTTAATATCCACAGGATATTTTAAATCACATTTTGCTTCCACAAGCAAGGCCTGCAGTTTGGATGGACACAGAAAAATACATAACCGTACATCCTGATTGAGAATACTTATGATTCATCTCCACCTCTATATTTAGAAATACTTCAGCTTAGCTACACTCTTTAAGCAGAGTATCTAAAGTGTTCTTATGCCCATTCTCATATCAGTTCTAATGTTCTGCATCTTTTCTCTCTATTAAGGCTTAAGCCTAGAGGCTCATTTCCCCCCAAACCATAATAGCTGAAAAGTGGAGAAACACAACAAATGGGAACCCCAGCCTCTGGGAAGAAAAAGCAGGTTTTCTGTTGATACAATACTAGACATGGGCACAACTTGGCAAAATTCTCGTTTCCATTTCCGTTCCTCGTTTCCGTTACGCAACAGAAACGGTAATGACAATTAAGCCATCAGAACTCGAACTCGAACCAAAAAAAGAAAAATTGGGTCTGATTTGTCGTTGTTGTTCCTGGCATCGCGCGGCGATCGCGCGATGCCAAGTGCAAGCAGCACAGAAAAAAAGTTTTAAAAGGAAAAACCCCTGATTCCCGGCCAAAAAAGCAGGCGAAAATATGCCTGCCTGAGGGCACCTACCAGAGGGGTGGTTTTGGGGGGGGTCCCCACTCCAGCCTTCCCCCCCTCCTCATCCTGGGCTGCTGGTACCAGGCTGGGAGGGGGCATCCTCGGCGGCGTCTCCATTTGCTATGCGGTGCGGGGGGATCCAAAATGGCGACTGCAATATTTTTTTTAAATCGTGGTCCAAAAACCCACCACAGAAACATGCGAAAATTAGCTATTTTATATGCCTGATTTTTTATAGTAGCAGCAGTGGGTTTTTCTTGCAACAAAACGTCTCCATTGATTTTATTTTATTTTTATTTTTATTTTTATTTCTTTACACGTGCGCAATGATGGGCTGGCCATGGGATGGGACTATGCAAATTTTTGGACCCATTCCACCAATCACATGGCCAGGTTTTGACTGACACTTCTGGATGTGCCAGAGGGTATAAAAAGGTGAGGCACTCCGAGAACACTCGCAGTCCGGGTTTGGATGTGGGTGGAAAGGGCTGGAGCTGGCTGCTGTGCTAGACTAGTTTTGATTTCGCGGAGCCTTTAGATTTCAGTTAGACAGGCAGGGAGGGAATAATTGATTCAATTGAATTTTTAGGAAATATTTCATTCCCTGTCTGGTGTGGGGAATAGCAACGCAGTTTATTCCTTTATGCTCCTGCTGTTTGTCAGGATTTTTTTTCTGATATTGGTTTAGGTTTGACTGGGGGGGGGAGGTGTGGATTTATTTTAAAAATATATATTGTATATACCCTCCCCCCTGCCGCTGTCGCCGCCCGCCCATGCCCCCCGCCACCACCGCCTGCCCGCACCTCCCCACCCCCGCCCGCCGCCCGCCGCCTAGGGCGCAAAAACACCTAGCGCGCCGGCCCTGATTGCGCGGGGACGCCAATGGGACGTCTGGGAACGACAAATGACAAACAACACGACGAAATGACAAATTTTTGAAAAATTTCACGACAAACGGCAATGACCCGAAACGGACCCGTCCTGGAAAACGACAACTCAAATTTTTTTTTCATGGTTGTGCCCATCTCTATACAATACTTTCAGCAGAAGGGAGAGAAAGAGAAAGACGGTGAGGCCTCCAATACTTTGCATAGGAAAGGCAACAGAGAAGGCCACCTAATCATTTGGCACATTAGTTGCCAGGAAAGAAGTGAAACAAAACAGTGTGAACCTCTTGGTGTTTTTTTACGGGCGAAGAGCAATTTCTTATTTCACTCAAAACTGTTTTCAGCTTCAAAATATTAAATATAATAAACATGTGCTGTCAAGACTTTTGGTCACCTTTTTCAGGGTGTTCCAGGTAGAAACTATTTAGAAATGTTCTTAAACAGAGATACGGTGAATAGACTGGAAAGACGAGTTTAAAGTAATTAAAAAAAAACACAAAAACCCTTTAATACAGTTAAAACATCATGTATACCTTCAACAATACCTGTCATGCCATCTCCAGGGTATCAGAAACAACCCTTACTGACTAACATTGTATGTTAGATACAGCAGAACATTCAGGTGGACCAGTTTGTTCAGTTACCTTACTGCTGATCTTATGCAATTACTGTAATTATAGGCAACCACGAGTCACTAAGTTGACTGATATTGGTCAACCTCTGTTTTATAGCTTTCTTTGGCCTTCTGGAAATGCAAACAAAGCAAAAGTGTCTCCAGTTGTATCTGTGCAATCAGGAGTGGCCACACATATAACAGACACCCTGGAGAAGTGGTAACATTATTTATGTAATTGCCCTTGTACAATTGTGTAAGTCAATAGGATTCTATCCCTGTTGGCCGGCACAATGTTTTTGCTTAAATAAATATTTGGCATACAAAACAGACCAGATTAATAGCACTAGTTAGTAGTAGGGGAAGGGGTGCTCCTGTCAAAGGGGCAATAAAACCATCAAACACCGGAAGTCCCGCCCCCTTACCGGAAGTCCCGCCCCTTACCGGAAGTCCCTACCTTCCGCCCCGCCCCCTTACCCGGAACCGGAACCTTCCTGGGCCCTTTGACCTGGAAGTGACGTCCTCTTCCGCCTGACCCGGATGGGGAGCCTTGCCCCCTCCCCCCGACACGTCACGGGGTCCCCCTACCCCACCCACAGGCATGCCCGGGCATGCCTGCCCCTAGGGCGCTGCCGCTGGCTATGTGTTGCCTGGGCCTGTCTTGCTGCGTGTGCGCATGCCTGAGAGGCCTTATAAGAAGAGGGGCGTGTTCTGCGGTGCCCGCCGCCGCCTTTTTCCGCTGTTCCTGAAACCGACTGGCCCATGGTCCCCGCCGTCCCGTTTATGTGGAGAAAGATGGCGTCTTCAAGCAAGATCGGGCTTTCCTCCAGCTTGCCGAAGGACACCCCGGACTCACCGCCGAAAGCAGAGAGCGTGGACTCCCCTCCGAAGCCCGAGAGCCCGGACTCCCCGCCAAAATCCTGGACCCCGAAGATAGAGAGGCAGCGGTTGAAACCAAAAAGGCGTCTGCACCCCCACATGCACCACGGGCCTACGGGATTTTCCATGCCCCTCTGCCCCCCTAAACACCCCATCGCGGAAGCCCAGCTGTGCGCCCAAAAAGCCGCCCAAGCCTGCCCTTCACGCTGAGGAGACCCTGTTTTGGTCCGATTCAGATGATGGTTATGACCATGGAAGTCCACCACCGAAGAGAAGGGCCTTAAGGCGTTATGTTAGCTCAGATTCTGACAGCGACCTTACAAGCGGTTCTGACAAGGAGAATGCTGGCCCTGATACGGAGGAATTTCTAAACACGGTAAGGCCCTGTTTTAAATCAAAGTTCATATTGTGATACTGTGTCTTGTGGCAAGGCTGCAGGTGTTGTGCGGCTTTAGAGTTTTGGGTGTGCTATGTATCTAATTACGTTGAAGTTTCCTTTTATAATTAAAACCAGCCAATATTTATGTTTTACAGGCCAAAGATTTGCCCCCAAAGGTAACCCCAAAATCCCCGCGACGCAAGAGAAGGGCTTTAAGGCGTTATGTTAGCTCAGATTCTGACAGCGACCTTGCAAGTGGCTCTAACAAGGACAATGCTGCCCCCGAGTCAGAAGAATCTTCAAACACGGTAAGGAGCTGGCTGTCGGTGTTTTAGAGGATGGGTGTGTGTTAGGCATTTCATTACTTTGTAGCTTGCTTTGATAATTATTTTTTATTTGCTATTTGCAGGAATTACCCCATAAAACATTGAGCAGATTGCTCCATATAGACCTGCCAGAAATTAAGGCGAGAAAGAAGCAATATATGAAGAACATTGTGCATACAACAGTAGCTGTGATTATTAAATATTATATATCATCATATCAGAAACAATCTTGCGATGGCTGTCAAAATAATTTGGAAAACCAGGAATCGCATTCGTGTATAACCTCAACCGTTGCATCCATATCAAGACTACTTCGTTCTCTTTGTGCCAAAATATGTTACAAGACTGTCATCCATACCGTCATCTTAATTGCATATTGTTGCAATAGCCTGATATTGACAGCTGAAAATATTAATGAGATATTGACGCTTGTATCTAAAATTTCCAAGGCAGAAAAACCATATTCATTCCTCAAAAAAATGTTAAGACAGACTGACCCCTTGCTATTTCAAAATATTTACTCTGTGGTCACTGCTAGAAATGTCAGTGAATTTATTAAATAAAATGCTCTTACACATATTATTTTCTTTCGTTTTTTATTGCATTGCTTTTAAAAAGTTAGCCATGCGGGTTCTTTGACAAGCTCTCTGGATGGTGTCGACTGTGAGGATTCCACATGCAGCCAGGCTGGTCTCTTGAATTGTTTCTTGTGTGCAGCATCAGACCCTGGAATAGCCGGGTGTTTAGAGGTCTCTGTTTGTAGGGGGTTGACTTTCAGGTTTTCTAACTGCTCTCTAACAGATGAATTACCCACAACAGATGTGGGCACATTTAGTTCTGCCAATGCTTTAAGAAATACACCCCAGCCTTTAGGGCGCTTCTTCTCAGAAATAATATTAGATTGGGTGGCCCCTTTAATCAGGTCGAGAATGTGAGACCCTGGTAAGGCGTTCCCGTGATACACAAAGGTGCCTCGCTGATCCCAGCTAGAAATATCCTGATGCTGCTTTATCTTGTTCAGCAAAATTTCAGCATTTTTCTTAAACCTTCCGGGGTTCCCTTCTAAAACTTCTGGAACAATTGTATCACTCTCAGGCTGTGGGGATGTGGAGGGGACAGGTTGGGAGGTTGGGGTTTGGGGGGGTGCAGACATTTTTTCCACATCATCATCTTGTTTGTTTAGTGCTAAGTAGCGCTGTAGAACCCCTGTGTAGAGTTTTATTTTTTCATACTCTGACAGGTCAGACCTTAAGAGAATCTCCCTCATCTCGCTGTCAAGACGTCTCATGGTTGTGGTTCTGATATTTTCTGGGACACCCCGAAGCTGATCTAACTGAGCGCTGGGCACTAGATATAATTTTTCAGCATATTCCATTACTTGTTAGTTAAAAGACCCGTTATTAGGGGGACCGCGATGCTTAGCAGGGGACCCAGAAAACCGCCGTTTTGCTTGACAATGTATTTTCTCCTTTTCAGGGAGAGCCTCTTGTTACCTAGGCTTTTAATCAGAGCACGTTTCTTCCTTAAGACCCCCCACCTGCTTGGGTGTTAGGGCAAGATTACCCTTTAAAGTATTCAGAGCAATTTCTGAAATGGCTGTTACCAAATCATCTGAGGCACCGCATAAAATGGCTTTTCTCTGGCGCAGGGGCGCCTTAATAAGGATTTTTAAGAGGGGAAGATTTCGCCGTATACATGCTGACATGTTGGTGGGGAGAGGCGCTGTGACCAATAAATAAAAAAGAATCATCGGGAACCCTTTTTGTTCTTTTTCACTGTATACACAGCAGGCCAGTCAGGTGGGAATAGACCCGTTCTCAGTCTGCAAGACTCAGGGGTATTCGGGTTTAAATCCACCAGCAGATAGCCATGGGCCTGCTGTGTATACAGTGAAAAGGGGCAATAAAACCATCAAACACCGGAAGTCCCGCCCCCTTACCGGAAGTCCCGCCCCTTACCGGAAGTCCCTACCTTCCGCCCCGCCCCCTTACCCGGAACCGGAACCTTCCTGGGCCCTTTGACCTGGAAGTGACGTCCTCTTCCGCCTGACCCGGATGGGGAGCCTTGCCCCCTCCCCCCGACACGTCACGGGGTCCCCCTACCCCACCCACAGGCATGCCCGGGCATGCCTGCCCCTAGGGCGCTGCCGCTGGCTATGTGTTGCCTGGGCCTGTCTTGCTGCGTGTGCGCATGCCTGAGAGGCCTTATAAGAAGAGGGGCGTGTTCTGCGGTGCCCGCCGCCGCCTTTTCCGCTGTTCCTGAAACCGACTGGCCCATGGTCCCCGCCGTCCCGTTTATGTGGAGAAAGATGGCGTCTTCAAGCAAGATCGGGCTTTCCTCCAGCTTGCCGAAGGACACCCCGGACTCACCGCCGAAAGCAGAGAGCGTGGACTCCCCTCCGAAGCCCGAGAGCCCGGACTCCCCGCCAAAATCCTGGACCCCGAAGATAGAGAGGCAGCGGTTGAAACCAAAAAGGCGTCTGCACCCCCACATGCACCACGGGCCTACGGGATTTTCCATGCCCCTCTGCCCCCTAAACACCCCATCGCGGAAGCCCAGCTGTGCGCCCAAAAAGCCGCCCAAGCCTGCCCTTCACGCTGAGGAGACCCTGTTTTGGTCCGATTCAGATGATGGTTATGACCATGGAAGTCCACCACCGAAGAGAAGGGCCTTAAGGCGTTATGTTAGCTCAGATTCTGACAGCGACCTTACAAGCGGTTCTGACAAGGAGAATGCTGGCCCTGATACGGAGGAATTTCTAAACACGGTAAGGCCCTGTTTTAAATCAAAGTTCATATTGTGATACTGTGTCTTGTGGCAAGGCTGCAGGTGTTGTGCGGCTTTAGAGTTTGTGGTGTGCTATGTATCTAATTACGTTGAAGTTTCCTTTTATAATTAAAACCAGCCAATATTTATGTTTTACAGGCCAAAGATTTGCCCCCAAAGGTAACCCCAAAATCCCCCCGCGACGCAAGAGAAGGGCTTTAAGGCGTTATGTTAGCTCAGATTCTGACAGCGACCTTGCAAGTGGCTCTAACAAGGACAATGCTGCCCCCGAGTCAGAAGAATCTTCAAACACGGTAAGGAGCTGGCTGTCGGTGTTTTAGAGGATGGGTGTGTGTTAGGCATTTCATTACTTTGTAGCTTGCTTTGATAATTATTTTTTATTTGCTATTTGCAGGAATTACCCCATAAAACATTGAGCAGATTGCTCCATATAGACCTGCCAGAAATTAAGGCGAGAAAGAAGCAATATATGAAGAACATTGTGCATACAACAGTAGCTGTGATTATTAAATATTATATATCATCATATCAGAAACAATCTTGCGATGGCTGTCAAAATAATTTGGAAAACCAGGAATCGCATTCGTGTATAACCTCAACCGTTGCATCCATATCAAGACTACTTCGTTCTCTTTGTGCCAAAATATGTTACAAGACTGTCATCCATACCGTCATCTTAATTGCATATTGTTGCAATAGCCTGATATTGACAGCTGAAAATATTAATGAGATATTGACGCTTGTATCTAAAATTTCCAAGGCAGAAAAACCATATTCATTCCTCAAAAAAATGTTAAGACAGACTGACCCCTTGCTATTTCAAAATATTTACTCTGTGGTCACTGCTAGAAATGTCAGTGAATTTATTAAATAAAATGCTCTTACACATATTATTTTCTTTCGTTTTTTATTGCATTGCTTTTAAAAAGTTAGCCATGCCTCTGAAATTTGTGACCCTGTATAGAAGAGTTGGAAACAGGTGTCTTTGAATGACATTGGTCTTTTTGAACACCATCTACAGCGGAATATCCAAATTGCTCTTTATAATAAGGATGGCTGGGGCTTATTTAAGTCGGGGACTCAGCGCTATGCCCAAACACATACCCTCTTCCTGTATGATAGTCATTACTATGGTGTTCTTAATGTAAAGGGGCTTTTTGGTTCAAAAAATTACTGCTCCTATTGTAACACCCTCTATCAACATACACATCGCTGCCTATTTTTCTGTAGGATGTGTTTGAAAGAGGATTGTACCCCTAAAATAGATGAACAGCAGAGATGTGGATGTTGCAAACTGCTCTGCCAATCAGCTGACTGTTTAAAAGCTCATGACAAACTGGCCTCAGAAGGTAAAGTGCCCTGTGTGCTTAAGATATATTGTAAACAATGTAGGCATTATCAAAAGTATGATCATAGCACTGCCAGCTGTCGAGGGCGTCAATGCACAATATGTTGGGATATCTTAAAAGAGGATGATGAAAAACATCTATGCATTATGCAACCTGTTAAATACCCTGAAATTTCAACGCAATATATATTTTATGACATCGAGGCACAACAAGACACAGGCGTACATGTAGCTAATTACTGTTTTGCTGAGGCTTTTGGTGGGGAAACTGTGGAATGTTTTCAGGATGAAATGAATGTGCTCCCTGAAAAAAATGCTGCTACTGGTGAGGTGGAGGATATTGAGACGGATGAGGAGGAGGAGGTGGAGGAGGAGAAGATCCTAGGTGTAAGGAGTGCTAAGAAAAAGGTGAGACGTTGGCCTTATGGTCAGACTTGGGAGTTCAAAGGAGAGTCATGCATAGCAGACTTTATATTGACATTCACTAAAGATAATCGTTTTAGCGGTACTACTTTCATAGCCCATAATTCCAAAGGTTATGACTGTTATTTCATGCTTAACCAGCTGGTTAAAGAAAAACTGGATGTAGATATCATAGCTCAAGGTGGGAAACTCCTCTGTGTTACCGTTAAAGGCCTAGGCATAAAATTCATGGATTCACTCAGCCATTTGCCCATCGGGCTCTCTAAGCTTCCGAAAGCGCTCGGATTTTCGGGGTGCAAAGGATATTTCCCACACTATTTTAACAGGCCTGAAAATAGTAATTATGTAGGGCCTTTGCCCCCGCCAGAAGACTACGGGCTGCAGTACATGATGCCTGCTGAGCAGAAAGCTTTTTTTAGAATGGTATGAAGAGCATAAAATGCAGACATTCGACATGAAAAAACGAGATAGCACATTATTGCAAGCAGGATGTACATATCCTGGTGCAGGCTTGTACAAAATATCGCCACGAAATCATGACGCTGACCTTAAAAAAGATTGTGAAAAAAAAAAAGAAACTGAATATTATGCCATAGACCCCCTCCAATACCTAACTCTGGCCAGCGTGAGCCTAGCCATGTACAGGTTCAAATTTATGCCTGAAGATTCCATAGCGATACCACCTGCAGATAATTATCACCACCAGGTCAAAAGATACTCAACACCTGCCATCCAATGGTTGCTGTACCTTAAACATAAAGAAAACCTAGAGATTCAGCATGCCTTAAATGGTGGCGAGGTTCAGGTGGGTCAATATTTTGTTGATGGCTATGCTGTAGTAAATGGTCAGCCAGTCTGTCTGGAATTTCTGGGTTGTTTTTATCACGGGTGCCCCCTCTGCTACCCTGCAGAGGACTGGAACCCCTTGATTGGTAAAACTTACAGGCAGCTTCATAATGCTACTGAGGAGCGGACAGCAATCCTGAAAAGCATGGGTTATGAAGTGAGATCAGTTTGGGAGCATGAGTGGAAAAACATGATAAAAACTGACAAAGAAGTCCAAAACTTCCTTGCCACAGCACAGTTTCCAGAGCCCTTAGAACTGAGGGATGCCCTCTTTGGTGGACGTACAAATGCAGTGTGTTTGTACTACAAGCCGGCGAAGGGGGAGGAGATTCGTTATTATGATTTCACGTCCCTTTATCCCCATGTACAAAAAAACAGGGAGTACCCCCTTGGACATCCGATAATAGTCCATGAGAACTTTGATTCTCCTACAGATTACTTCGGGTTGATAAAAGCCAAAGTTTACCCACCAAGAGGTCTCTTCTTCCCAGTGTTACCGTCGAGGGTAGGTGGAAAGCTCATGTTTGTGCTGTGCTCTACATGTGCAGAACTCCGCCAGCTAGAACCATGCAATCATTCAGATGATGAGCGGGCTTTAACAGGGACCTGGTGCACTATAGAGATGAATGTTGCTATAGAGAAGGGGTACAGGGTTGGAAAAATCTTTGAAGTGTGGCATTTTTTTCAGAGATCGGGTGATTTGTTTTCTGATTATATGAAGACACACCTGCGGCAGAAACAGGAGGCGTCAGGTTTTCCCCACTGGTGTGTCACAGAGGCTGATAAAGATAAATATATAGCAGATTACCTCGAAAAAGAGGGGGTGTTGCTACGCCGCAAAAAAATAGAGCCGAATCCTGCAAAGAGGCAGATTGCTAAGTTGTTTTTAAACTCACTGTGGGGAAAATTTGGCCAGAGGACAAACCTCCCTAACACAGAGGTAGTAAGGGACCCAGACAGGTTTTTCAATCTCTTGTTCTCAGAAACATTTTCAGTTTCCATGTGTGAGTTTCTTGATGATGATGATGCGGCCTGCGTAACCTGGAAGCATAACACAGACAGAATGACAACCTCAGGTATGAAAAATCCCTTCATAGCCTGTTTCACAACGGCATATGCCCGTTTGGAACTTTATAAACTGTTGGACCGGCTGCAGGACAGGGTCCTGTACCATGATACAGACTCTGTTATTTTTGTTCACAGGGAGGGCGATTGGAATCCCCCTCTGGGGGATTATCTGGGTGATTTAACCAGTGAGATACCAGAGGGGGAGCACATTACTCGTTTTGTTTCAACAGGCCCTAAGAGCTACGCTTACACATTGTCGGGGGGCAGTGCCTGTGTGAAAGTCAAAGGAATCACACTGAATGTGGCAAACAGTGAGAAAATTAATTTTGACACTCTTCAAGACCTCGTGTTTGCCTATGTTTCAGACAAGAAAGATAACCCTCCTCGTGAAATAGTTGTAGAACAGCCGGGCATTGTGAGAGATAAACGACAGTGGCTCATCCACACTAAAACTTTAAGAAAAACACAAAAAGTAGTGTATGACAAAAGAGTGATTACGGACGGATTTAAAACGGTCCCTTATGGATACTAAGAGGAGCACTCTGTGGAACCATCCTTTTCCAGCCATTCTCGCGGGACCCAGTGGTTGTGGGAAAACCTTCTTTGTAAAAAACATGTTGGAGAATGCGCGTTATGTATTTTCTGAAATGCCTGAGAATGTTGTATGGTGTTACAGTTGCTGGCAGCCTCTGTATAAAGACCTATTGTGTAAATATTCTTTTATTAAGTTTGTAGAAGGTTTGCCTGAAAACTTTGCTGATAATGTCTTGTTACCCCCCGATAAAATAAAACTTCTTAATTATAGACGATCTGATGAATTGTGCTGCTGATAATAAGGAGGTTGAAAAACTCTTCACGCAATATGTGCACCACAGAAATGTGAGTGTATTTTTTCTTACACAAAATATTTTCTGCCGTGGTAAAAGCAACAGAACCATCAGCTTAAATGCTAAATATATGGTGCTTTTTAAAAACCCAAGAGATAAATTACAAATTGCTACTTTAGCACGGCAAATGTACCCCCAAAATGTTCCGTTTTTCATGGAGGCTTTTGCAGATGCTACCAAAAAACCCCATGGCTATCTGCTGGTGGATTTAAACCCGAATACCCCTGAGTCTTGCAGACTGAGAACGGGTCTATTCCCACCTGACTGGCCTGCTGTGTATACAGTGAAAAAGAACAAAAAGGGTTCCCGATGATTCTTTTTTATTTATTGGTCACAGCGCCTCTCCCCACCAACATGTCAGCATGTATACGGCGAAATCTTCCCCTCTTAAAAATCCTTATTAAGGCGCCCCTGCGCCAGAGAAAAGCCATTTTTATGCGGTGCCTCAGATGATTTGGTAACAGCCATTTCAGAAATTGCTCTGAATACTTTAAAGGGTAATCTTGCCCTAACACCCAAGCAGGTGGGGGTCTTAAGGAAAAAACGTGCTCTGATTAAAAGCCTAGGTAACAAAGAGGCTCTCCCTGAAAAGGAGAAAATACATTGTCAAGCAAAACGGCGGTTTTCTGGGTCCCCTGCTAAGCATCGCGGTCCCCCTAATAACGGGTCTTTTAACTAACAAGTAATGGA
The DNA here is from genome assembly GCA_037367245.1 of Phrynocephalus guinanensis. Lineage (NCBI taxonomy): Eukaryota > Metazoa > Chordata > Lepidosauria > Squamata > Agamidae > Phrynocephalus > Phrynocephalus guinanensis. Next base: position 55,486,676 of record CM074738.1, read on the forward strand.
ATATGCTGAAAAATTATATCTAGTGCCCAGCGCTCAGTTAGATCAGCTTCGGGGTGTCCCAGAAAATATCAGAACCACAACCATGAGACGTCTTGACAGCGAGATGAGGGAGATTCTCTTAAGGTCTGACCTGTCAGAGTATGAAAAAATAAAACTCTACACAGGGGTTCTACAGCGCTACTTAGCACTAAACAAACAAGATGATGATGTGGAAAAAATGTCTGCACCCCCCCAAACCCCAACCTCCCAACCTGTCCCCTCCACATCCCCACAGCCTGAGAGTGATACAATTGTTCCAGAAGTTTTAGAAGGGAACCCCGGAAGGTTTAAGAAAAATGCTGAAATTTTGCTGAACAAGATAAAGCAGCATCAGGATATTTCTAGCTGGGATCAGCGAGGCACCTTTGTGTATCACGGGAACGCCTTACCAGGGTCTCACATTCTCGACCTGATTAAAGGGGCCACCCAATCTAATATTATTTCTGAGAAGAAGCGCCCTAAAGGCTGGGGTGTATTTCTTAAAGCATTGGCAGAACTAAATGTGCCCACATCTGTTGTGGGTAATTCATCTGTTAGAGAGCAGTTAGAAAACCTGAAAGTCAACCCCCTACAAACAGAGACCTCTAAACACACCGGCTATTCCAGGGTCTGATGCTGCACACAAGAAACAATTCAAGAGACCAGCCTGGCTGCATGTGGAATCCTCACAGTCGACACCATCCAGAGAGCTTGTCAAAGAACCCGCATGGCTAACTTTTTAAAAGCAATGCAATAAAAAACGAAAGAAAATAATATGTGTAAGAGCATTTTATTTAATAAATTCACTGACATTTCTAGCAGTGACCACAGAGTAAATATTTTGAAATAGCAAGGGGTCAGTCTGTCTTAACATTTTTTTGAGGAATGAATATGGTTTTTCTGCCTTGGAAATTTTAGATACAAGCGTCAATATCTCATTAATATTTTCAGCTGTCAATATCAGGCTATTGCAACAATATGCAATTAAGATGACGGTATGGATGACAGTCTTGTAACATATTTTGGCACAAAGAGAACGAAGTAGTCTTGATATGGATGCAACGGTTGAGGTTATACACGAATGCGATTCCTGGTTTTCCAAATTATTTTGACAGCCATCGCAAGATTGTTTCTGATATGATGATATATAATATTTAATAATCACAGCTACTGTTGTATGCACAATGTTCTTCATATATTGCTTCTTTCTCGCCTTAATTTCTGGCAGGTCTATATGGAGCAATCTGCTCAATGTTTTATGGGGTAATTCCTGCAAATAGCAAATAAAAAATAATTATCAAAGCAAGCTACAAAGTAATGAAATGCCTAACACACACCCATCCTCTAAAACACCGACAGCCAGCTCCTTACCGTGTTTGAAGATTCTTCTGACTCGGGGGCAGCATTGTCCTTGTTAGAGCCACTTGCAAGGTCGCTGTCAGAATCTGAGCTAACATAACGCCTTAAAGCCCTTCTCTTGCGTCGCGGGGATTTTGGGGTTACCTTTGGGGGCAAATCTTTGGCCTGTAAAACATAAATATTGGCTGGTTTTAATTATAAAAGGAAACTTCAACGTAATTAGATACATAGCACACCACAAACTCTAAAGCCGCACAACACCTGCAGCCTTGCCACAAGACACAGTATCACAATATGAACTTTGATTTAAAAACAGGGCCTTACCGTGTTTAGAAATTCCTCCGTATCAGGGCCAGCATTCTCCTTGTCAGAACCGCTTGTAAGGTCGCTGTCAGAATCTGAGCTAACATAACGCCTTAAGGCCCTTCTCTTCGGTGGTGGACTTCCATGGTCATAACCATCATCTGAATCGGACCAAAACAGGGTCTCCTCAGCGTGAAGGGCAGGCTTGGGCGGCTTTTTGGGCGCACAGCTGGGCTTCCGCGATGGGGTGTTTAGGGGGCAGAGGGGCATGGAAAATCCCGTAGGCCCGTGGTGCATGTGGGGGTGCAGACGCCTTTTTGGTTTCAACCGCTGCCTCTCTATCTTCGGGGTCCAGGATTTTGGCGGGGAGTCCGGGCTCTCGGGCTTCGGAGGGGAGTCCACGCTCTCTGCTTTCGGCGGTGAGTCCGGGGTGTCCTTCGGCAAGCTGGAGGAAAGCCCGATCTTGCTTGAAGACGCCATCTTTCTCCACATAAACGGGACGGCGGGGACCATGGGCCAGTCGGTTTCAGGAACAGCGGAAAAGGCGGCGGCGGGCACCGCAGAACACGCCCCTCTTCTTATAAGGCCTCTCAGGCATGCGCACACGCAGCAAGACAGGCCCAGGCAACACATAGCCAGCGGCAGCGCCCTAGGGGCAGGCATGCCCGGGCATGCCTGTGGGTGGGGTAGGGGGACCCCGTGACGTGTCGGGGGGAGGGGGCAAGGCTCCCCATCCGGGTCAGGCGGAAGAGGACGTCACTTCCAGGTCAAAGGGCCCAGGAAGGTTCCGGTTCCGGGTAAGGGGGCGGGGCGGAAGGTAGGGACTTCCGGTAAGGGGCGGGACTTCCGGTAAGGGGGCGGGACTTCCGGTGTTTGATGGTTTTATTGCCCCTTTGACAGGAGCACCCCTTCCCCTACTACTCTAGTTGCTGTCAGAAAATAATTATGAAGCAAGTATAAGTGATACCTGTCTTTCACAAGTCTAGAGAAACAATTTATCATGCTGTAGCTGGATACCCTAAGCTAGTATGCAGGCATAACCAAACTAGGTGGATTATTTTTCAGCAGTTGGTGAAATTTTATGGCTTACTCACATTATCTCCATATAATGAATGCAAGTCACTTCCAGCTTTAGAAAAAAAAACTACAATACTGTATTGGCATAAGCATGTTACCACAAACAAAACAGTATATTATAATACGCTGGGTGTTGTATTTCCTAATAAGCAACAAAGAAAAACATATCTTATAGAAGTTGGAGTTCCATCAGCAAGCAAGCTCAAAAGTACACAAAGTACCAAAAATGCAAAGCACCAAATATTACGGCAAAGAATTAAAGGAATATGGAATTAAAATCAGCTCATCCTCTTCCTCATATTAATTTCAACAACTGTAGCTATTCTAAAATCTTTGGTTACCAGTATAAAACAATTGCCAACAGCTGCTAATTTACTTCCCAAAACTCAACAGTTTTGTGATTCTGCAAATATGTCATCTCTCCTGAATAGTTTAGGACTTAGCTCCTAATTTCTAGGCTTGAGCCTGTGCCCCCTCCCCCACAAGCACCAGGAATGGTGATAAATAAGAAGTTCATAATAATATAGCAATAACAATAATAAATCAATGATTTATTAGTTTATTCATCCTTCCATAGTTTGTCTGTACTTCACAAAATTGTATTATTCTATCATTTTATTCATCCTTCCATAGTTTGTCTGCACTTCACAAAATTGTATTATTTTATCATGCTACAATAAAGAAATGTATGCTACTATGTGCCTATTTCAGTGTTGGGGAAATAATTATCAAATAGATCTATGACAAATGAGAAAAATGAAGCCAATAAATTGTATCCAAGTTTGGAGCTGTTTTATATTATATTATATTATTATATTATATTATATTATATTATATTATATATATATATATATATATATATATATATATATATATATATATATATATATATATATATATATATATATATATATATATATATATATATATATTGTATTGTATTATGGAGCTGTTCTTATCTTATATCTTATCTTATATTATATTATATTAAGACCTGCTTTATCTTCTAGTATGGTACTACTAATTTCTTAAGTTCTGTTATAAAAACATAATTATTTGGATCCAGAAGCAAGACTAAACCCTAAATTTAGAGGCATGCTGTTAAAAACCCACTCTAATCTGTCAAACTCTTTCTCAACATCTTTTTAAATAAGCAAGACAGCTGGTACTTTGATTAATTAATGTAGTCTACTGCATTCACTGTCTTGGCAAATGTATTTTTCTGTTATCAGCTTATGTCTAATTTCTTAAATTGTTGTCAACACCTTATAGTCATGCTTTATTGAAGACATAGCTCAGCTGAATGACACATATGTTGATCTTTATCCAATTTTCCTATTACAATTATATTGTCTTCTGTCTGTGAATCAGCAAATTTATTTTCATGTAGAACTGAAATAAATAAAAGTAAAAGTATTACCTCATATATATATATATATATATATATATATATATATATATATATATATATATATATATATATATATATATATATATATATATATATATACACACACACACACATACACGCAACTTTGTTTATATATATATGTGCTTTGTGCTTGTCTTTGTTAAATTTCATTCTTTAGTTTTCAGCGTTCTTCAGCCTATCAATATCTTTTCCAGTTGTTTTTTTCTGTTTTTCAGCAGTTCCATTCAATGTTGTGTTATCTGCCAATCTGATTAGCATTTCTTGCATCCCTCATTCAAGACATTAGTAGACACATTGAAAATCAGGGGGCTCAGGACTGAGCTTTGTGATATCCCTCTTGTTACCTCCTCTCAGCTTGACAAGGAAGGAACCATTGATAAGTACTCTCTGAGTACAATTCTGTAAGTTTTTCTACTCAGCCCTCACCTAAGGCCTTTTTACACGACCCCTAAGATCCGCTGGCCACTTAAATTTGGACCAGAGATCTTAGGGGTTCGTCGCTCTTCCTCTGTCGCCACCCCCTCCGCACTTCCTGGTTGCTGGCTGCATGAGGGAGGGAGAAAAAAGAAAGAAAAGAATGCCGGCTTACCTCCGTTCTGTTCCCGGCAGCATTCAGATCTCTTAAAGGGGCGGGGGGCAGAAAAACAACAAACAGAATCCAGGAGAGCCCCGCACTCACTATCCTTACACCGGATCAAATATTTTTCACCTCCAAAAAGCAGGTACCTGAAAGCTGCGCTGGGACGCGCTAAAGTGGGTGGGGTCGCACTTAATTTCCTGTTAACTCCGGAGCTGATGGGTAAACTTTTTTTTTTTTTTTTTTAATCTCTGGAGCTGGGAGCCATTTGCCCCGGAGTTTAGGGGTCATGTATAAACGCCCCTAGTTAATTTGCTAGTCAGAATATCATGGGGCACCTTGTCAAAAGTTTTGCTGGAGTCAAAATATCTTATGCCTAAAGCATTCCCAGAATCTACATGGGAAGTTACCTGATTAAAAAACAAAGTGAAATTAATTTGGCAAGATTTGCTCTTGACAAATCTCTTGTTATCCAAATTTAGCGCACAGATGCCCTGCCTCAATAGTTTGAGCTGGCAATTGGGGGAGGGGGGAATCAGTCCTTGGTGGGTGTTTCTAAAAAGATTAACTTGAAAACATGGACAAGGAGAGTGTTCTAGCCTTCCTGTTACTATCCACACTAGAAGGACAGGAGATACACTTCTTTTCTACTGCAGAGATAGCAACAGGCAGGAGAGAGGCTAGAATCCTGTTCACACTGCTGTGCTGTGCTAATGATGTCATCAGCCCTGGTGAAATTTCCCAGAAATAATAATAATTATAAAATTACCCATCCCCTCACAGATCCCAAGAACCCCGTAAAACCTGTTTCATTGTCAGATAGCCAGTAGAGGCCATGGCATGAGATTGTCTTTACCACGACTGCTAGTAAATTCATCTCAGTGAAAGCAGATTTTGGAAACTGAAGACTTACCCCTTCTATCTTGCAGTTCCCAATGACTTACCCACTGCTCAAGGAATTCCACCAGAACTTCAGGATGTTTGGGTTTATGGAAAAAATAGAAATGTTTTATTTCTGAAAAATGGGTGTGGCTGGTGGCATCATCAGCCTTCTGCAATGTAACTGGAGTTGTCCTTTGAATTAAGCTTGGCAGTATATAAATCCAAATAAATAAATAAATAAATAAATAAATAAATAAATAAATAAATAAATAAATAAATAATGGAACAGGATTTCAGCCACTGATTTTCAACAACAGCCAGTCCGACAAAATACCTCTCCAAGCCTTCTGAGGACTTTGGGTATGTTTTACCTGAGTCTCAAAACCTTTATTTAGGCCTCAAATTGAAAGCTACACTCTAGATGACAAAAATGAGAATCAGCCTCTGTTGACACATGAACACCTGACTTGGAGAGCATGATCCATCAATTATGGCCAAAACAGAAAATAAATTTTTGGAGAGCAGACTAGCTTGCAACAACCAAGTCCCTTCTGAGGGGAATACAAGCAATAATAGAAGCCATCCATTCTGCGTGAAGCACTTAATCATGTTTATATATAACTTGCATATTAAAAAGCAATATCCACTGTCAATGGCTTTGATATAAAAATATCTTAATAGTCAGTAACTGACTAATGAATACTACTGTAATAACAGTTTAATTTGAAGAATTCTGGCAGCTGGTTGCCTTGATGAGTGCTGTTACCAAGGAGCTCCAGTCTCATGCTGGGAACATCCGCAGCATGCTGATTTATAGCAGCGGTGCAGAACTGTTTAATGTCAGCGCCTCTTGGCTAAAGCAATAACAAACAGGAATGTTATGGTTTATTTTTCTGTATGAATTGTTCAAGCTCTGAATGGTAAGTACCAACTCAATAGGGGATAATAGCTGCCATACCCCAGAGAGTTGTTGCTGCAGAGGTTTGAACATTTTTATTCTCCAGGTTTGTATAGCGAAATTAATCTAGTACAGAGTGTGCTTTCAAGCATCTCTTGAGAAAGAAAGAAAGAAAGAAAGAAAGAAAGAAAGAAAGAAAGAAAGAAAGAAAGAAAGAAAGAAAGAAAGAAAGAAGAAAAAGAAAGAAAGAAAGAAAGAAAGAAAGAAAGAAAGAAAGAAAGAGAAGTTCTCCTCTACGTCCTCCCTTATGGCTGTAGACTTGCAAAACTTTATATTGTGTGCACAGCACAAATTCTCATTAGGTTGTGTCCTTTGAATGCCATCCTGTCTTCCTTAGCTAGCATACTGATTGATCATCTGTAGATTCAGAGCTTTGTTTAAGTTGGTATAGTTGTTTTTGCCATTTTGGTCACTCTGTGCTATTTGCTATTAAGTCAGGATCAAACTAGAGCCATAGTTATAGGGTTTTGAAGGTAAATGAAAAAGTGTGCTGCTTTTTGTTTGATAAATGAGATATTTAGGAAGGGTTTATCTTTTTTTTATCATTGACACACACCTCCCTGTGTATTTCCATGGCTGAGTCAGGATTCATATCCAGGTTTTCTGAGTTTTTATTATTCACTTTACCCACACTACACTACACTACACTACACTACACTACACTACACTGGTCTGCAATTCTCTAAACCCCTCAGGCTGGAAGGCTTCTAATCAAAACTAAGTGGGCTATTCTGAATCTTAGTCTAAGACAGTGGTTCCAACCTTCCTAAAGCTTCGACCCTTTAATAAAGTTCCTCATGGTGTGGTGACCCCTTTCCCTGCTTGGAAGAGGCTACAAACCCCCTTTGGCAGGCCACTGCCACAGGTGCCATAGAGACCTTCCCTCTTAGTCTACAGGCACCCTCAGCTAATTGCAGACTCCGGTGCCAATTGACTGACATCCCCTCCAACCTATAAAGCCAATTGACTGACATCCCCTCCAACCTATAAACTCACTCTTTCCCCCCTTCCTCCCCCCTCCTCCAGACCTAAGCCGTTTGTGTCTTTTTCTTCACTTGCTCATGGTGACCCCTGTGAAATGGTTGTTCGACCCCCCAAAGGGGTCCCAACCCCCTGGTTGGGAACCATTGGTCTAAGACTCTAAACGGTAGCTTGCTATGTAGAGCTAAATGCACATAAAGGGTTTGTACACAGCTGCTACTGAAAATTGCATTGGTTCAGCATAAGAGTGAAAGTGTGGTATCTACGCATTGCAAAATAATTTTCAGTGGCTGCTATTTTACATGCTTTTAATAGGCAGCCTTAGAAATTAGCTTAGAAACAGGAAATGTATTGCATGATTTTCTAATATGTAGAGTAATTTATCAGCAGCGTTTGAATGAACTGAAGATTAGTCATGTCACCCAGAATGCGTGATTAGTGCAGAACTTAACAACATTTCAGCTTTCTTTCTTTTTCCAAATGTAAAAGGATCTAGTCCAGATTCAAATGAAGGTACACACCCTAGAGTGTTGGCAAGATCTGATGAAATTTCCAAAACAGAGGTTGGCTCAATAATAATTCCAGTGGTTAGAAGAATATACCAGGGCATACACATTTCACTGCTCTTCCATGATTAGTAGAGGCAGGATACAGATATCCACAGTTTGCTTCCTAAGCACAGTTTGTTTGAGTCATATAATTTCAGTTTACTTGAAGAAAATATGAATAATTACTGCAGAATATGGATTTTTTTAAAGGCCTTATATAATTCAAGATTAGAATAATGGCTGTAAGTACTTCACTCTATTAATTCAGCACTGTGTATACCATTTGTGTCATCTTAAAAGTCTTGTCTTTTAAGATGACACTTTACTGGTAGGAATACTTGGTTGCAAGAACATACAGAAGAAAAAATATGCAAAAATAGTATATTATGGATTTAGACTCATTAATGTTATAGTCTTGCTGCCTCAAAATTATGTAAATCCTTTTTATACATTCATTTTTGGTTCTAGGGATACCTTTACACAGCACTTACATTTGTGAAATACTGCTGTGTGTCTGTATCTCTGCTGTGAATAGTATCAGAGGCATAGCTAGGGTTTTCAGTGCCCAAGGACAAAATCAGTTTTCGCGCGCCCTCCTGCCATTCCCCCAACTGCCTGTGGAACAGGCTAGGTGGTCTCCTTTCACCTGGCCCAACCTCGCAGGGCCGTGAGGAGAAGAGGGCAGGGGAGCAGGAAAAGGCACAGAGCCCCACCAAATGGCTGGCAGGCAGCCATGGATGAATGGGGTGGGTGTGCGCCTGCCTGCCTTGACAAGCCCTTTCCACAATGAGAGGAGGGAGGGAGGGAGGGAGGGAGGGAGGGAAGGCGTCGGTGGGTATTGGGGAGGTGGGGCCTTGGATCTGCGTCCTCCACCCTGCGCACCGGCCAGACAACTTGGTTGCCCGCCCACCACCCAGGTGGCTTGAGGGGTGGCGTATTCAGACCCCAAGGGACGTGCCTGCTCTCACCAGGCCACCACCATTCCCTTGCTGGTGGTGGTGCTGCTGGTGCAGCTTCCCAGCTCCAGACTCCATCTCTGCAGAGGACAGCAACCCAGCCCAACCTCAACTGGGATCTCTTTGTGCCCTGGGGCTGGACCCCAACCCCCTGTCTGCCCCTGAATAGTATGTGATATGGCCTTGCACAATTCAGCCAATGTCAACCTAAAAATAAGAATCTAATTGCTGCAGTTCATTAAAAGCTGTAATGAATGCTCCAGGTTATCCTCCAGCCCTGGATATTTACAAAACTGATTATCAGTTTGAGTCACTTTTGAAATTACAAATTGTTTGAAATGATACATTTAGATACTTTGAAATTACATATTCACTATTTCTTAAATTTGAACAGAATTATAACTTTGTTTTCAAGATTGCAAAATAGTATTACATTTATGTGATTGTTCAAGAGTTCATCACGACCATTCAGCTAACCATACTCCCAACAATGGTGCAAAAAGGCAGGCAATTAATGACAAATAATTTTGGAAGTTGTCATCTATGCCAAGAGCTGGTCTTCCTTAAAACCAGAACACAACAAAAATTCAAATGAGTCTTAATACTTCATTCAAAACCAGATGAAAGGACAGTACTTTGCACTATAACAATTTTGATAGCACAAAACAATTTTGTTGTTGCTGGGGAAATCCATTCCCTGATCATCTTCCCCAGGTAGTGGGAAGGTTTAAAAATGATAATAATAAGGAAACTATTTTCAAGCTTTTCAGAAAGGCACTTTCACCTTACAAGCTTTGGTTCCAGTGCACTACAAATTGTCCCACTGAAACCAATACATTTATCATGGTTACTTTTATTTTATGGCAGTCCCTATAGTTCTTTGTGTTCTTATGGTTCAAGGCAGATAGCATACATTGATTCCTCTCCTTACTGCCATTGTTCTTCTGCAGCAAGCGAAGCATTCCATGAAGTAAAATATATTTGTGTGTGTGTATGTGCCTCTGCAGATAAATATTTTATTTAAATAACCGTAGGAAGCCCTCTACTTTAATGTTAAAATATGGCAACACAGGATCTGGATTAAGTGTGAAATGTGGCAATTATTAAGAAAAATAGCAAGCATTGAAACCTAAGGAGCTTTATTCCCCCCCCCCCCATCTCCCTGGCCCCTCATTCAGGAATTGTTTGGGTTAGAATGTCAAAAATTGCCTGAGGGATTAGCTTATACTGAATGGACTCTCTACCATCTGTTTGTGCAGGAAAGGCTTGGTATTAACAAACTGTTATCTAGGTGGTAGGCCTCGGTCTGTCAGCTCTGCTGTCAACTGTTGTCCTTGTTGAAACTGTGACCCCTAAAGGAATTAGTTGCATGATTGACTGACTGATGATGATTGACATCCTCACGAATGCACAACTAACTCTTTAGATGCAAAAGCCTAGGGACTCTCAAATGAGACAAATCTGTTCCGAAGCAAATCTCCGTCTCTGTATAAACCTGCATAGGTTGTTCTGCATTATCGAGTGGACATAGCCTACAAAAGCCTTTGCCCTTTATAAGCCTTTTCCACTCCACCATTTGCACAATCATATACAAGAAGTACTCATTTCTGAAAATGTTCTGGGACAACCCTTGACTCAACACCATGAATACAGGTAAAGATGCATGATCAAAAAGTATTATTTTCAGTGAGAAAAGTATTATTTGCAATGAGATCCTCTCAGCGTATATTCAAAATTAAGTCTGACTGAGTTCAATGGGGCTTACTCTGAAATCAATGAGACTTACTTCCAATTAGATATGCCTAAGATTTGCAGTGTGAGTATATAAAAAATAGCCCTTGCAGACAGTGCTGGGCTGAGCCTTTACTGCTGCCTGCTGCTCTTTCAAATTGAACAAGGCAGAGGTCCATAATAGCAGTGGTAGGGTGTCTTCTCCTTCCCATTCTCCCCCTCCTCTCAGTAGAAGCTATTGAAGTAGGTGCAAAAAGCATTCATGCATTCATCAAGTGCCTAGGTCTGCTACCTCACCCACATTTCATTTTGCTTGCAGACACTACCAAAGAAGATAGGTGTGAATTTTAAAAATGTTCATTATGGTTTGTGTTTTGTCATGACTTGTTATTTGTTGGGGCTGATGAATTTATGAATTTTCAGTGACAAATTGACAAATCAACAAATTGATTCATCTCCCATTTAAAATGCTGTAGATTGACCTCCCCTTGCATTTAAAGGCCCCAGATTTTCAGGGATTCTTTCTCTGATTCTCTTCTACAAGCCCTGTAAGTTTGGTAACTTAGGAGTGTAGTATTCCTGTGCTTTGCCCCCGTCCCTTTCTCAGGCTATTGACAAGCACTGCTTTTAATTTTTCTCTTTTGCTGCCACCAACTAGCTTCACTAGTAAATTAATGCTTTCAGACTGATTTTAAATTGAATAAAGATAAAATAAGTTTATTTATTACAAAGTAGAATCAAACTCATAAAGGGTAACATGTTTAGGTACAAACAAAAGGGTGAATATAGCTCAATCACACTAAATTTATGCTACAGACTACGCTGATCACTTGAACACTCAGTTCTTAAGTTTTCAGACACTCATCACTTATTTTTCCTCACAGAAGTTCTAAATCCTATGTCTTCTCTCTCTAGTAAGTATAAGTCTCACAGTCAGACCCTATCTATTTTTTCTCAGCGAGTGTAGCTCTCTATCTCAACTTCTCTCAGACAGTGTCAGTCCCTATCTGTCCCTATCTGACTATCTCAGTGCTGGTCTGAGCCTTAAATCCCCTCAGGCTACTCCCCCAGACTCTCTCATTGGTCAACAACCAACCAACCAATACAGACAATTCTCATGAATTATTCATCACCAAGGGCTAAATGCCACATGGGGTTCAGATCTCTGAGCTATGTACCCCAAAAGAGCCACACATACCCAGAAAGTGCCAGACACCTAGATACACCAAACTTACAGAGAGACATCTCCCAGCTCTCCTCTACAACCCCTCCAAGTATGGTGAAGATTCACACATTTTACTCTTACCTCAGCCCCACTACCTTGGGAATCTCCTGGCAACAGCAACCAAGAGACAGTTCTCTGGCCCCACTACCCTTGGTGCCAGACACTCTTTAACCGTTAATTCACAAGACATAACTCCATTTCATACTCTATGAAGCAGAAACCTATCAGTTTGCTTTCTCATCTGCAGGAGTTACTGGGACTCTGAATATTGAGAAATATTATTACATATATTTGGAATTATCACATTGGGTTCGGATATATTCAGAACTATCTGAGTATGTCATTATTGGGTGAATTCTGAATATTTCTGAATTCTGAAATAATGCCGCTGATAAAGCATACTGATATATCAGTATCGTTAAATCATGAAAAAGTGGCACTGATATAACTGTAAAGAGGGCCATTCTCTTTGCACATAAACTCTACATGGGATGAGGGCACTAGCTCCATTCCCTTGCCAATCCCACTACCTGCAACATGACTATTTATGGAGACCTTCCTTGAGCTTTTAGAAACTTGCAAACCCCAAAGATAGGATAAATTGTTAACAAAAATAAGTTACTCTTGGATAACTCCTGCAGAGTCACTAATGTTGTTTGTCTTTGTTAATATATGAAGAAAGTCATGATATTTATCTCTCTCCCCCCCTTACATTATGTGCTTGCTCTATTTACTCCTGTTTGTCCAACTTCCCCTCAAGCTAGATACAGAGAAATGAACTGGTGGCTTAATGAGAAGGCTGAAAATCAGAAATTCTCATTTGTGTTTCTGGATGGGCTTCTAACTCATTGCTTGACATTTCACAAATCATTTCTGTATTCTGTGCTTGAATTTATTGCTCCTTAAGAGGGATTCAGCTGAGTTTTGAGAACTCAGAAACATGAATGACTACAAAGTGTTTTGAGAATCTAGGATTTAACACAGTATAGGAATGCATCACCCATTATTTATAGCTGTTTGTGTTACATTATACATACTGGTGTGTTTAGCTTCAGATATATGGAGTATTTGGATAATGGCTGGATAATGAAAAGCTAAGAACATGATTTTGTTTTCTTTCTACAAGGATTTTTGACCTTTATGTATTCTATTGGCACCAGAACACCCTGTTGGATTCATCTTTTAACTTTGTCTTTCTGCAACAACCTTAGAAAGCTTTTCATATACACTCATCTTGGGTCAGTGTACCTGATTTTAAGAAAAAGCAATTTTCAGTGACTAAATTCAACCAGAGGTACTTCAGAAATAGGGTGAAATAGTGGTGTTTCCAGGAACTCTTGTTCAGGAAATATGCCATTTAGAGATGGGCACAACTCAAAAAAATGGTGTTTCGTTTGTCGTTTGGTCGTTTAGGGGTCCATTTCGGTTCGTTTTCGTTTTCGTGACTTTTTTGCAAAAAAAATCATTTTCATTTCATTAGGTAACAAAACGAAAAAATGAAAACGAAAATGAAAAATTGCTGTTTCGTTAGCATTCTTTTTAGTTCAATGCATCTGCTGCAATGAAAATGAAAAACACAGCAAATTTGGTCGTTTCGTTTTCATTTTTGTTTTGTTTTTTTAAAAAAATTTCATTTCGTTTTCGTTGCATAACGAAATGAAAAAATGAAAATGAAAACAAAAAATTGCTCGTTTCGTGCCCATCTCTAATGCCATTATGTGTCAGAATTGTAATAATTCTGCACATTTTGCAGTCTCTTCTAGGGGGAAAATCATGATGAAACATTAAGAAATCCCATAAGGTTTTGTGGGTTTTTTTTCCAGAAAAGGAAAACTTTCTTTGCACAGAGAAATCTTTCTCTGAGGAGCAAAGATAACATCCTTCAACTCAATTTCTTACCAAGAGTTAAAGTGTGCAAGGTTCACATTCCTATGCACAGACACATAGATAATTTTATTTTTAGATAAATATGTAAGTTGCAATTTTCAATGGATGTTTTGATATTAAAAAATATCATTAGACTCCCCCACCTTTTTTTCAAACATCAAGCCTAAGCAGCTAAAAAGTCATGTACCAACAATGCTTATTCAGTCCTGATATACTAGAATAAAGTGGAGATGGACTTAGAAATATCCAATTTAAAGCAGCCATAATGAAACTTTCAAAGAGTTGTATCAGGGTGCAGGCTGTATTTACACTCATATTGTGCCAGTTTTTAATGCTAAAACCTAGAAGTGCTTGCACTTTGATCTGTGTGGTGGGCTTGAAAGCCATTTGAGGCAATGAAATGTTGTGAAAAAGTTGGTGTGTGTGTGTGTGTGATGAATTAGAGGACGAAGACATGAGAAAAAGGAAAATAGCAAAACTGCTTTTATGTGAGGTTGAAGAGGGTTAGGGTTAGGGTTAGGGTTAGGGTTAGGGTAAATAAATCAGCTTTTATTTTTCAAACTACATGAAGAAAAGCCTGGATAATTTTTTTCCAGTTGCCAGCACCTCCCCAGCCACATTCATGCTGTTGATTGTGAATGCTGAAGTCCAAAAAAGTACCATTTGCAAACTCTATTCCTAAGGTGGGTTGGCTGTACAGATGAAGGACATGAACTTTCTCTTTGCAAAAATGCCTTTCATTACTCTTCTCTGCTCTCATTACACTGTTTCTGTTCAGCCTGGGAGTTAAAGCACCACCCAATACAAGTAGGTGAATCGGGAATGTGGATCCATGCAGAGCTTGGCGCGTGTCGACCTACTCATCTGATCATTCCACAATGCAGCTGGCTCACTGCACAACCCCCTCTTTGCAAGGGGCTATGTGCAAGTTATCCTTTAACAAAGTTGAGGGCAAACCTAGCTTGACATTCTCTTCTCACAGCAAGTAAAGCACTCCCTAGGCTTGCACCACATTAGCAATACATTTTGTAAAGTGGGGTGCCATGTTACTTCCTAACTCCAAGAGCTCCTTTGAAGGGAAGAGCCCTTTAAAAAGGTACTGGTTAACATGAGGAGCAGCTTTTGCCACACCTTCTCTTTATCATGGCTCCAGGCAATCCAGCTTGTATAATGAAGCCCGTTTCTTCATCCTTTCCCCCCTTCCAGTGTGAACAACTAGCGAGAGCCTTGATTTTTAAATTGATGCTTCACACCCTAATAATTCTTCATTTTTAATTCTATCATGGCCTGTTAGATGCCCAGTAATAAGGGGAAATGTAAGATAAACGGCTCTAATTACAGTGTCACGAAGGGAAACAATAAACATATTAAACTATGAAGGGATAATCGTTATCATGGCTTAAAGAAAAGATCAGGGTCTGCGGCAGACATTTCTAACAAGGTTCATTAACTGTCCTTACAGCTCTTGGAATATTTTAACTGTGGCAATTAACATAAAAATAGATTTAGCGACACCAGCTTCTCATTACTGTCAGCTTGTATTTGGGTTCATAAAACATAATTATAAATAATACACATTTTCCTTCCTAATGCTTATTAAAAGAGGGATATTATACAGTTTCTCAGAGCTACTAATGATCAACGCTTTAATTCAATATTGTAAATGACTGCATTCATGTGCGCAAACATATACACACTAACTGCGAGTACTTCTCATCACAGGATTACTCCATCTTGCCCCACAATGTCTTGTTTGGCTGTGCTGTTTTCTCCCCCCCTCCAACCTTTGATTTTAAATTTAAATGGTTTTCTGAGCTGTGGATATGTGGGGTTTTTGGTTTGTGTGTGTGCTTAATAGTTTGATCCATAATGTGACTGGGCACGTGAGTTTCAATCCAAATAAAGTCAGCAGTGCGTTTCAAGCTGCATAATATCTGCAAGTAGACCTATCCAGTTCAGGAAAATTACTGAACTGTAGGGAATCTGAGGATGGCACCTTCAAATATTTGAGCCAGCTGAGCCTCTTTTCCCCTACAGAAGCAAGGTAAGTTTTTGATTGATTAAACTGACCATCTCCAACTAGTAAATGGGCTGCATAAATAAATTCACTGCCATTGTCTGTAATAAACCAGCAGCAGGCTGCTGCCTTCCTGTCTCAGGTCTTTTCTTTCAGTTTTCTCTAAATTTCATAGAGCCTTTGTACATGACCCCTAAACTCCGCCGCAAATGGCTGCCAGCTCCGGAGCTTACAATTGTTTCCCCACCAGCTCCGGAGTTTGCAGAAAATTAAGTGCGACCACACCCACCTAAGCGCGTCCCAGCGCACCTTTCATGTACCTGCTCTCAGAGGGTGAAAATCCCTGATGCGGATTTAAGGGAGTGAGTGCCGGGCTCTCCTCGCTTCTGTTTGTTGTTGTTTTTCTTTTGCCTCCCGCCCCTTTAAGAGAAGGAATCAGGACGACGACAGGGCTCCACGCAGCTTCGGAGGTGAGCCTGCATTTTTTCCTCTCTTTTTTTCTCCCTCCCCTCACGCAGACAGGAGCAAGGAAATGCGGAGGGGTGGGGACGTAGGAAGAGCAACAAACCCCCAAGATCTCTGGTCCGAATTTAAGTGGCCAGCGGATCTTAGGGGTCGTGTGAAAAGGAAGTTAGTCTCTTTACTTTCAATCACAGATCTTCTATCTGTGTGCTATGTGCCATCAAGATAATTCCAACATATCATGACCCTAGTAGAGATTCCAAGGTAAGATACTTGAGTAGTTTTTCCATTGCCATCTTCCAGTGGGATTGCTATGATCCAAGAGGGATTTGAACCCAAGCAACCTGAGTCTTCATCTGACACCCTGTTCACTATTCTACATTGGCTCTTCTATAGCAAAAAACAGTAAATTCAGGCTTCCTTAATAATGGTCTTTGTGATTCCTCATGCTGATTTTTCCCAGCATTACTCTTTTCCATACACACTCCCAACAGCCAATCTGTTTTCCATATAGATATTGCACAGACATAATACACTGAGTTGTCTTCAGTATTCGAAAGGGAAATTAGTAACTTTTTACTAATTACCTGCCCCTCTCAACTAGAAAAAAGAAAATTCTTGATTCCAGCCATTCAGTATCATCTCTTGGGTAAACTGAGGATAGAGGACTGTGGCTGACACAAGCTTTGGTTAATAAGGTTATGTTTATTAAAATTTGATTTTTAAAAACTATCTGACTTCATAATCAAATATGAGAATGTTGATCATACAATTAGAAATGGATTAAGATGCACTCTGCTGAATTGAACATTTCCTATAACAAGTTGTGATCTAAGAGTGAAGGATGGCAACTGTACTTGTAAGGGTCGGCAGGTTTGGGTTTTTTCCTCACTCTGCTGCACTCTGTAGCACCATGTGCTTTGGCTTTCAGTCGCTAAAAAGAATACAAAATGTCATTGTTACACTGGAAACGTTCAGCCTGCCAAGTGTTTCAGCTCTGCTACCCAGGCAAGATGACATTCTGCCAGCAGCCACAACTGCATCAAAGCTACCTGGCTCCTGGCCTCCATAAACTGAAGGGTAAATGAGCATATCACAGAGATGGTGATTATGAGCAGAAGAATAAGCCATGAAGGCTGCCTCTGTTTCTGAAACACAAGGTGATAATTTCTTTACTCAGTACCTTGTCAGTCTGAACCAATATTCCTCAAAAAGAATGTTCTGGTGGGTTTTTAAGTTGTTTTCTTTTCTCAGCTTTTCTTGACCAATTTCATGAATCCCTTGAAAAACCTTTGATAAAATGGCACTCATAGCACAGACAAAGTCATTTGTGTTTAGATTCCATACACACTGTATATGCTCACGTCATTCATCTGGCTCCTAATCTTAAAATCCATTTTAATGGTTAGAGGATTCAATTAAATCTTTTTTATGTTCAAGTATGCCATAATTAGAGGGGAGATACTTCTGTGAAAGCTCACAAAATCCAGCATGCAAGGGTGAAAGCAGAAAAGCCACATAGAACATGGAAGATCAAGTCAGAACTGGGCTAATTTTGTCAAAACTTATTATCAATATATAGCAACTGTCTGGAGAAAAGAATAATTCATGGCAGGTTTTCCTGTCTCACTGCACTGTGGCTGAAACCACATGAAGGAATTTGGACTGATCTAGGTAGCATTTATCTCACACTTGAGCAATCTTCCTATTTGTATGGGAAACATTTCTTCTCCCATGAGAAGACTCCAGACAGCACTTCAGATTGCTCCAATTTCTTCCCCTTTTGATTACTGGTGACCATCTTCCTTTTCTTTCCCAGATTTTTTGTTGCAGCTGTCATTCTACTGGTGTGGCAACTACCTTTTTTGTTTAATTTAGTAAGTGGCATAGTGCTACAGCAGTATATCATTGCCTTACATCTGAAATAGTGCTGTGTCACTTAGGACAATATTACTAAAAATAATGAGAAAAGGAAAATAGATGAGAGTTTCTCCACCATCTTTTCTATAGTCACAAAGCTGAACCCTAAGGAACCTTTCAGGCCAGAGTCTAGGGTCACCCAACATCACTCTCTAAGTCTCCCCTCCAGAAAGGACTGGAGCCATTATAAAACAGTGCCACCAGGTCCCACCTCAGAGAGATAAGCCAAAGGGATGTCATGGTTGATGGTATCAAACACTTCTGGAAGTTCCAGCAGAACTAACAGGGAAACACTTCCTCTGTCCAGCTCCTGTCATAGGTTTCCAACCAAGGCAATCAATTCAGTATCTGTCCCCAGAGACATAGCAAGGATTTGGAGTGCCTGGGGTCAAAGTTCATTTCCCCCCTTCGCATCACTCTCACCCAGCAATGGGGGCCCAATCCTGCGAATGTGGGGTGGGGGTGCACGTGTGCACATGCATGAGCAGCGGGAGGGCAGATGGGCATTTGTGTGTGCGCACACATGTGTACCTTACTCCTCTCCTGCAGTGGCCTGAAGCAAGACAAGGAAGAGGAGGAGGAGGAGGTGGGCCATGGCCATCACACTCCCCGCACACCTGCCTGCCTGCCTGCTTTGCCACTCGCCTGGCACATGGCTGTGGAGGCAGTGGAGGGAGTCCCTTCACCAAGACGTAGCTGGGAGAAAGGAGGACTGCTGGTGGGAGGGTGCATGGCTTCCTCCTCCTGTTCCCCCTCCAGGCACCCTCAGATTGCTGCACCATGGGGCAAATGCACCCTTCCACCCCGTCTAGATACACCATTGTCTGTCTCATGACAAGAACTGAATCAGATTGAAATAGGTCTAGAAAATCCGTCTCATCCAAGAACCCCTGAAGCTGAGAAACCACAACTTAGGAAAGGAATTGATGAGTCACAATGAAAATGAAAAACAGAGAATTATAGAATTGGGCAATGAGCACATGGCAGGGCAAAAACAAAGACTGCATCTTCCAGAAGCAAGGAATTTCCTCATGAACAATAGGATTAATCTCAGCCAGGAGATTGTCAGGAGGCCTCCCATTGTTTCTCTTCAAGATACCCTGGCAAACTGGTCTGACAACTTGGGACCCCCCTAAACTGATAATTACCCAGTTGGGGCAAAAATCATAGTTAACCCTTTCCTACCCCTCTCTCCTGTTGAGTCATAATTGGGCATGATGAAATTCTCAGAGATGCTTTTGGGATCCCCTGAGACCCCTCCCAAAACATTCCTTGTTGAGCCAGGATAAAATAATTCATTTCCAGGACATTCAAAAGAGCCAAACATACAATTCAGGTTCGGAGACATCCTTTTACTGTCAAAGCTACCTCCATTGCCCCTCTATCTATATGAACCCTGGCTTTTAGCCATAGTCAGCCCCCCCTTCCCTCTAGGAAGCTTACTTCCATCATATCCATTTGCCTACACTGGCCCAGGTCTCTGGCCCCAGCCAACCTCAACCCCCCCTACTCTCTTTTCCTTTCCACCCTTCCTGTCTGCCCTTTTCCTGATGATTTATTTCCATCATGCTCATGGCTTTTAGGGAATGTTTATAAGCAATCGCTCTTGGGAACCAGGGACTCCATCACACCAAAAGGACTGTGTTCATGGGTTTTCCGCCTAGCTGATTCTTAGCCCCCAACTACCAGCGTCCCACACATCTCTCTTTCTCTCTCTCTTTCTCTCTCTGCCTTCTCTTTCCTCTCCTTTCCTCCATCCTTCTTTTTCTCTCCCTCTCCACCCTGCCCCAACGACCCTGGGAGTGCTTAGAACTGTGTGCCTACACTCTCCTGTTCTCTGGACCTGAGCCATCTTTGGGCAAGGTGGTGACCGCATGGCAAAGGGCAAGAATCTTCCAGCAGCCTCCATTCCTCCAAGACGACTCCAGCACGTCTCACCTGTGGGTGTACTGAAGATTACATCACAGCCCAAGGCATTCCATTGTTCCGTTTCCACATTCACCCAGGATCCATCTGGCAGCCAAAGACTTTCCTGATCAGCTTCTCCATCCCCATTGTGACTTCCCAGCCCCCCATTGTGATTGTTCAGTCTCCCCATGGACTTGTTAATTGTTTTGTGATCACCCAGGCTTTCGGACAATGCTGACTCTTTCCCCCTCATTGTTAACCCTCTAGTTACCCATTAAAGGATTAGTTTTTGCCTAATCGCAGCCATGCAGGTGTCCTGTTCCATGGTATCAGGAACGCCCAGGACCTCCCCCAAGAGACTCCTGAGCTGACCCCCATTGGTTGTCCCCAAAACACCACCCCTAGCCCAACCCAGAGGAGGCACCACTCTGTGGGAGGGGGAAAGGAGGAAATAAAGACTGTGGGTTTCCTGTTTTGGGTTGCTGAACGCCTCACTTCTGCCTTGGGTGATCCGTTCGCCTTACCATCTTTATTAGGCCTATAAACTGGTAATTTTGCCTGGATCTCTCTGTGTTGGGTTTTCTTCATTGGGTCTTGTGAAATCCAACAGCTTGCAGTAGGATTAGCTTGCTGTGGTCTCAACAGAATATTAGAGACTGGTCAGTAATTATTCAGTATTGTGGGATCCAAGGATGGCTTTTCAACAGTGGTCTTACTCTTCTAAGCATGTTTGGATTCAACCTTGTTGCAAAGAGGCATTTACCACTCCTACTCACCTGACCTGACCAGTCTCTTTATGGCAGCTTTTATAAGCCAAAAAGTGCAAGGGTCCAGTAGACGTGTGGTAGCCTTCATTTCTCCAGAGGTCCTATGCATATCATGAGGCTGCAGAAACTTACTCTTCCATTAACACAGGACACACAGGGGGCATTTTTACATTCACAGGACCTGTATCAATTACAACATCCAAGTCAGAGAAGATTCAAGCAATTTTGCCTGCAAGTGTCATGCAAATCCTTCATGGTGTGCTACGGAATGTTCTTCATTCTCTTCATTTGGACCCTCAATCACTTGAAAAAGCTCTAGTGAGAAACTCTGTGGAGAAGCAATTGTAATAGAAAACAATGGTTTCATTGCCATTGCCATGGAATAGGCCGCTCAAAGAGCCCTAGCTCACCCTAGCTCAAATTCAGGTTCATTCTGAATTTTCCATCATTGTTGCTCAAGTCTACATCCTTTTCGTTTCACCATCACCAGCTCCTTCGTAACCCAGATAGCTGGGTTGTTTCTGCTTTGTTGGAGGGTACATTTAAGATTGAACATGTTAAAGGATTTTGCTCTTTCCCTATTTCAGAGATCAACAGTGGCTTCACCATTCTATACACACAAAATTTTGAACTTTGATACCCTTGGCCACAAATGCTCATGTTACTATAAGTTTAGGTCCCACAATACTGTAGTTTAAATCAAAAATACACATTGAGATCTTATATTGAAAGTAGAACAGAGCCTATTTCAGTCTGAATTACATTTTGGCCATCATAATTCATCCATTTGGTTTATGCACAATGCACATGTCCTCTCCTTTAGGTGTTTTGGAAGTAGAAAGCAGCCTGTTCAAGTTTTGGCTTCTGAAAGCCACAGCATTTTGTTTTCTACAATGCCATAGATAAACATAGTTACTTTTGGGACAGTAATGTTAGTGCAGTGCAGATTCACTCTGTGTGTATATGGATGTGGGTGGTTATGGATGTGTGCTGGTCCACACAAGTGTCTACCTGAGGGTTAATGGGTTAATGCATTGTGTGCATATAAATTATGTGCCTGTATATTGGAGAGCAAGTCTTCAAATCATAATGGCTACTCTAATGGAACATTTCCACGGGGGACAAATTTCCCCAATTTTCTTACCCCACTCTGCACTCTGTGTCTCACAGAAGTTGCTTCAAGGGATCAGTTGAACCACTGACAAGTATGGGAGAGATGAGGGGTGGCCGGAGGCAAAAATGCAACAGCCTGTCACTCTGTTCTTTCTCTAGGAGAGGTATTTGTTGGATGTTGGTCTGTTAAGAAGCTGTGCAATATCTAGAAGAGCAGACCTGGATCAAATGTAGAAAAATGCAAGTAATATGTATAGGACTTTGGACATGGATCTTACTAAAAACTATTGGCGCAACAGTGGGCTTCATTTACTGTACATGTCCACATTGTTTTCTACACTCTTTTGGCACCTTTGTCAGACTGTGTATGGAAGGTTATCCATCAGCCAAAGTGACTTTGGGTGCTTTTACATGACCCCTAAGATCCGCTGGCAACTTAAATTCGGACCAGAGATCTTGGGAGTTTGTCGCTCTTCCTGTGTTCCCACCCCTCTGCACCCCCTGGCTTCTGTCTGCGTGAGGGGAGGGAGAAAAAAAGGGAGAAAAAATGCAGGCTCACCTCCGCTCTGCCATCGGGAGCTGCCCTGGGAAGCATTCCAATCTCTTCCAGTCTCTTAAAGCGGCGGCGGGGACAAAAAAACAAACAGAAGGTGAGGGAGCCCAGCATTCACAGATTTACAATGCACATCGGAAGATTTTTTACCTCCTGGAGGCCAGGTACTTGAAAAGTACGCTGGGACGCACTTAGGTGGGCGTGGTCGTACTTATTTTTTTAAAAAAATCCGGAGCTAGTGGGAAAACAATTTTAAGCTCCAGATCTGGGAGCCCTTTGCCTCGGATTTTAGAGGTCGTGTAAAAGCGCCCTTTGTTGTTCCTAAGATAGAAGCAAATCACTTGTGGATGCTGATCTCTTCCTTTGGTATGGAAGTGACAGCCTGGGGTAGAGCAAGGACAGAAATGTTAACAAGTGCAATTAATGTCTGCATTCAGCTGTGCATAAGATGAACACTAAACTATGTGTTACAGATAACCCAGCATTAGAAGATGGCATTCATTAACTGTAGAATATGCATGACTGTAACAGTAGGAGGTTTTGCTGTGCTTGTAAACATTTGCACATTAGCTTCCTTTGCTTTGTTGATGAGAGCAAAGCAGAAGTTCATTTACAAATCTGACTGCTCAGACACAAAGTTCTTCCTGGGTCACTAAAGAGCTGGCATATTTGCCCTGGCCCAGTAGTATAAACTTTTAAAAATAGTTATTCTAGAACATGGATGATAATGCAGATTTGAATGAGCATCCCATTGAGTGCCATGGCATAAGGCGAATAACTTCTCCTCCTGTGCACAATTTAACATGCATTTGAAGGTATGTCCAATTAGCCCATGATTCCTGATATGGCGTATGCAGTAACACATATACATGAGGGCACTTCCTTAGCTGGCTTGAGCATCATGGTCTTTTATAAACATCTTTTTGTGCACTTAATCACAGTAAAAGCATAGTAAGCAATAAACAAGGGAAGAGATAAATGGATTTTGCAAAATCCACTGCTTTGCTTTTTCCAAAATGATAGTGAAGGGAATCTAACCTAAGCCAAAATGAAATCGTGCACTGTGCAGAACTATACATTATAATCAAAGCCTTTTAAAAACATGATTCCGTGGACTGCTGTGTGGTTTTCAGTCCATAAAGGAAGAGAAGAAATTGTTTTTGAATACTTCACACGGCCATTTTAAATGTGTGCTTGATTAACAGGCCAGCTATTTCTCAGAGGTTTCTTAAATGACCACAAAAATGGGGGGAGGGGAAGAGGAGGAGGAGGAAGAGGAAGAAATGAGGACCACTTGTCTGCTGGACAATGCAACTGATAAGGGACTGAAAAACGTCTTTCTACTTAAGGCCGAGAAAGTTCTTGATCGGGCCATGCTCTGTTTCCTTTAATGAGACAAAAGTGCTAGAATTTGCCCTTTCACTGCAAATCAATGCAAATGCCTTTGTAAAATCTTACTGAGCCTGACAAATAATAAACTCTTTGTACCGTTTGTGTTTAATTAGAAACAATATAATGAACTCAAGTTTACAAGAAGGTGAGTCCTGCTGCCTGCATTTTAAGCACGCACGCACGCACGCGCGCGCGCACACACACACACACACACACACACACACACACACACACACGTGTGCCTGTGTACACTCTGAAGCACACACATACAAACAAACTAAGGTCTGTCATGATAATGTGCAAGCCTACAAAAGGCTTTTGTCTCCCCATTTGGGCCATTGCTGAGGCAGAATGGTCCACTCTTTTTCCCACAAGATGAGCTGGTCAGTTTACCCCCAGGGCACCTTAATCTGTGCCTTTTTGAGCCCCTGTAAGTGAGGCTTCTACATTTTTATGTGAGTTGGTACACTCTAGTTTAGCCTATTCATGGTGCAAACAGTTGCTGGAAACTGACTAAAATTGAGCCTTGCAGCTGTCAAAGCTGCCAAGACTCCTTCTGGTTTGAAATTCCAATATCGTATTTAGAGATGGGCATGAAAGCAAAGTGTGCTGCTTATATACTCCCATAGTGCTTAAAGCACTCTCTGGGCAGTTTACAATTTATTCATGTAGGCTACAAATTCATTTTACCAACCTTGGAAGGATAGAAGGCTGAGTGAACCTTGAGCCTGCTACCTAGGAGTGAACCCCAGGTCGTGAGCACAGTTATGGCTGCCATACAGCAGTTTAACGAATACAGACTCTTCAAAATCAATCAATCAAACAAACAAACAAACAAAGCATTTAAAAACCCAGCAGGAAGTTAATGGAAAATTAGTCAGGAGAAGTTACATTATGATTGCAATGTTGCAGTGTAATAAAGCATAACTTTGTGGTGTCACGGTACATGTGTTCCAGTGTTCAAGAATTTTTTTCTAGTTAGAGGAAGTGTATGGCACACTACTTAGCACTGGTGGCTGATGGCTGAAGCAGAGGACTCTCCTTGAAATCTGTAGATGAGGTGCCATAACTCACACTTATTACTAAGAGCTTGTCCACACTGGCAAAGAGTTATGATATATGGTTCCCTGATATGAGGGGGGCTTCATTCACTTGTGTTTCTACTTAAATTTATTTATTTATTTATTTATTTATTTATTTATTTATTTATTTATTTATTTCCTACCCATCTGGTCATAGGCCACTCTGAGCCATGCCTCCTCTTCAAGCACCTGCCAGATAGTGCCAAATTTCACAGTTTGGACAGGGTCTTAGGTGGACTTTGGGACACAAACAACTGACATGTAGCCCTCTGGTGTTTTTACAAGTAGCTGAAAGTACCACTTTCAATACTTTTGAATTCTGACAACTTCAGAAAACTGTTACTATATGAGTATCTAATTATTTGGACACATATATCTTGACCCAAAGCAACAGATTTTCTAATTTAGATGCTGGCCACATTGTTTGTGTGTTACGTAGTCACTTCAGGGCATAATTTGTACAGACCTCACAACAATAACACTAGATTTTACTGTCATTGGGATACTGCTTATGCAGATTATTTGCCATGGCACATCCTATGGATGTGTTATTGCCTAAATTTCCTTGTTAACTTTGGAGCTGATCTCAAGATTTTAATGGGAGAAAGTAGAGTTCAACAAAGTTCAATGTTCTTCTAAAACTAGAAGGGAAGATATTGCAGTGACTTTAAAAACAATAAAATAATTCATTTTATATCTCTGATAACCTTGGCTTTCATTTTGAGAAAATTAGTCCCTGTTACCACCAGCAACAAATTCCCATGGCCTAAATCCATTTTTACTATTATTAGTTATATCAATATATTTCAGAAATGCTTGTTATTTTGAAGGGACTCCTAAATTTAGCCATTGTCAACTTGTTCCTCTGTTGGGATTGTGCAATTATATTTGTTTTGCTACTACAGAGATGGCTGATTAGTGATGTGTAGCTAAACTTCTCTTCTGCAGGTCTCCGTAGTGCCTCGACAGATGGCAAGAAAGCAAGTTCTACCACACTCACTAGTTTTGTCCTTTATAAGATATTCATATATTCGAGATCAGGTTTCTAAATTGCATTGTGTGGTATCCAAAACCTATAGATTATACTCAGCAGAAATTTTAACCATAACAGCACAGGTTTAAAAATTTCATTTACCTCTTCACTTACAAACATATGCTCATTAGTTACAGGAACTAATTTAAATGATAATGTTTTCAAATGGCCAACATCAAATAAACTTAGGGAGCAAATATCATTGCAACACTGTAAACAAGCTATGAAGTGCAGTTGAGTGTGAAGATGATTATCAAGGGAAAGGGGTTTGTGAGTACAGGGCAAGTAAACCAATCTACTTTCAGATAATAATGTAATTTTCTCATGCAATATGCCAGATTACTTCTCCCTCAGCTCCTCTTGTACTGCTCTCTACTTCAATAACATCATCCATTTGGTACACTCTACTCCTGAGCGGAGGCTCACAAGGCCAATGTCTATCTCTGTGTGTGTGTATGTGCGTGCGTGCGTGCGTGCGTGCGTGCGTGCGCATGCATGCATGCGTGTGTGTTTGTCTCTCTCTGTTTGTGTATGTGTGCATATTGAAACACAAACACTCCTGGAGCATTAATGAACTCAGCTGCTGTAACATGTTCACAGTTTCTAGGATGCTCCTTGATTTGTTTCATCAAACAGAAACCACCAAAGTGCTTGTAAACCAAAGCACATGAAATATAATTAATCTTTCCTCTCCCAGTAGAAATGATAAAAATATCACCACCATGGTGCAAAAGCAGAACAACTTTAATTGTATTGGCTCTGTGTTTTACTTTCCTCCCCCACCCTTTTAATAGTATATATTTAATTAAAGGAAATCTCAACATATCATTGTATTGCATATATGTGGCACAAGCACTATTTGTGTTTCTTCATTCTTTTCCTTTCGCTATCACACAAGGGGGAAGATGCGGGGCATGGGAAACTCCGGCTTTTCTCCTTACGTGATCGTGTGATTGAAGATGTGGGTTTGGAGTTCCCATGGCCCTTGGGTTCTGCTCTGCTTCTCTTATGTACCCACGGCCCTTACCTGCTTCAAGCAGGCACAGAGGAAATTAAGAAAAAATAAAACAAAATGGTCAACGAAATGGCTGCTGGGAGATAAGGAAATTTTTTTTAAAAAATGCCCACAGGCCAGCTGACTGGTGCTGGGGGGATGAATAAAAAAAAAAAAAAAAAAAAAAAACCTCTTAACGGCCCCAGGGCTGGCTGGTGGGGGCTAAGGAAAAAATTTAAAAATAAAATTTAAAAAATGCCTGACCGGCCCACAGGCCAGTGGGGGGGGGGAATAATTTTTTTTTTAAAAAAAACCCCAAAAACAGCACCGACCAGCCCCAGGAACTGCCAGTTGGCGCTATGGGAAAAAAAGGAAAAGAAAGAAAGAAAACCAGATCATATATGCATTCCCACAGACTTCTGGCTCCAAAAAATGTGGGTTTTTTAAGTGAGCCAAAAAATTCCCAATTTCTCCAGTAGGCATTAGAAAACTCGCAAAAGGGTACGCTACCGGGGTTTTTTTGTTTTTTGTTTTTTGTTTTTTTGAAGCTCAGTGGCCGTGGGGACAAGATTTTTGGACATGGTTTATCCTGAAATTTAATCTGGATTTAAAGGGCCGTGTGATAGAGCCCTGGGCAAATGAGTAACCAAAAGGTATCTGCCCTTGATTTCCATTTCAAATGAAATGTGAGGCTGGGATGCCTGTTGTCTTTTAATTGTGGGAATCATATTGACATTGGAAAGGATGTCTAGTCATTAGAACAAAAGCTAGAACAGAGGTGCACACTGAAAAGATAGCAGAATTTTATTTTTAGATTTTTTTTCAGTTCTCTATTTAAATGTTATGAGACATTTGTTAATTGGGGTCATTACTGGTTTAAAATTATTACTTTTATGCACGAGCATTAAGACATTTTGCTGGATGAAATAGAGCAGCAAATACCTAAGAGGTCTAATGTTGTCCCTATCTTCAAAAAGGTCAAACCGGAGGAACTTAGCAACTACAGACCAGTCAGCCTGACACAAATCCCAGGGAAAATTCTGGAACAGATTATAAAGTAGTTACAACAGGCAAGGCCCTAGAAAACAATTCAGTTTTAACTAGAAGGCAACATGCATTTGACAAGAACAAATCCTGGTAGACTAATCTGATCTCAGTTTTTGATTGGATACCCTCCCAGATAGACAGAAGGAATGCTATAGATATAGTATATCTTGACTTCAGCAACGCTTTTGATAAAGTGCCACATTATATTCTGTTTAGCAAGCTAACAAGGTATGGGGTGGATAGAACAACTGTCAGATGGATACATAATTAGCCACATTGGATAGTGATTAATGGCTCCTTCTCAAACTTGGAGGAGATAACAAGTGGATTACCCTAGAGCTCAGTTCTGAGCTCTGCACTCTTCAACATTTTATTATTGCCCTGGATCAGAGGGTGCAGGGAACACTAATCAAATTTGTGGATGACACAAAATTGGGTGGAATAGCTAGTATACTGGAACACAGAAGCAAAATTCAAAAAGATCTAGATAGGTCTGAGCACTGGGCTGAAAACAACAAAATGAAATTTAACAGGGATAAACGCAAAGTACTGTACACAGGAAAAAAGAAACCAAACACATAGCTACAAGATGGCAGAAACCTGTCTCAACAATACTATGAGCAAGAAGGATCTTGGAATCATTCTAGATCACAAACTAAATATTAGCCAACAGTGTGATGTGGCCACAAAAAAGGCAAATGTTATTTTAGGCTGCATTAATCAAAGTATAGTCTCAAAATATCACAAGGTGCTAGTTCTTCTCTGTTCAACACAGGTAAGGTCTCATCTTGAGTACTGTGTCCAGTTCTGGACACCACACTTCAAGAAGGATGCTGACAAAATGGAACAAGTTCAGAGGAGGGCAACAAGTATGGTTAGGAGACTGGAAACTCCTATGAGAAAAGACTGAACAAACTGGGCATTTTTAGCCTTGTGGAAAAGAAGACCAACGAGACACATGCTAGCGCTTTTCAAATATTTGAAATGTTGCCATGAAGAGGAGGGGTAAGATCTGTTCTCGATCAACCCTTAAGCGGGGGACATGGAACAGTAGGCTCAAGTTACAGGAGGGCAGATGTCAATTGAATATCAGGACACACTTTCTAACTGTTCCAGTGGTATGGCAATGGAACCAATTACCTTGAGATATGGTGAGCTCTCCAACACTGGAGGAACTCAAGAAAAAATTAGAGAACCACCTGGCAGATATCCTTTGATTTGTATTTTTGCCTAGAGCCGTGGGTTGAACTCAGTGGCCTTATGGGACCCTTCCAACTTCTTAATTCTATGATTCTATGATGTACGCAACTCATTTAAGGCACTACATGTCTCAGGTAAAGATAGATAAGTTATTAGGACACAGAAAGCAGGGGGGAAATCATGAATAATATGTAATTAACAATCTGCTTCACTTTCTGGACACATTACATTTGTTGCCTGAGATAGTAACTCTACCTTGCAATAGGATCGACAATACTTTGTATGTGGTGTTGAACCTAGATACTGAACAGAAGTTGTGTGAATGTATTGCACTGCCTAGAACTGAAGAGTTACTCTTTCTAAGGTAACCTAAGTTGCCTTTTGCAGATCTTGACATTTAAACCCCAGATGCTGGAAACAAGACTTCTTTAGAGCCTCTTGCTATATATATGAAGTACCTGATGCACTTAGGTCTTTTGCCCTCAGGAAAGGATATAATTCAATGCTAGATCACATGCATTGCATATAAAAGTCTTCCAAATTCAATCCCTATCATCTTCCATCATTATACTGTAAATTCATTTGTAGCCCACTTTTCCACTAATAATGCCTTCCCCAACCATCTTGGAGATATCAAACAATAATCTAACAAATAAAATTACAGCAATAAATAGACATACTATATTATGAAATGACAATAAAATATAGAATAAAATACACACAAACTAATATAACCCAGCATTCAAAACTAAATGAGAGAAAGAGTAAAGGTTAATAGGAACATTAAAATAGTTCATATTACAGGCATGGCCAGATAGATCACAATTCCAAAGATCCCATGGTTGTCTTTTACCACTAGTCCATCTACTTTGGGAGGCATCTTCACCTTGTGGCAGCCTCTATCCTAGTTTTCAGTTTGGGCCCCCCTCTCAGTCCCTTCCCCAGGCAAATGGAGAGGTAAAGGTTACCAGTTTTCAGTTCAGTCCCACATTTACCTGCAGATCATATTACTCCACCTTTCTCAGGTATGGGATAGGAGAAAGTAATGTGAATTGCGAATGCTTAGCTCTTTGAGGCCAGCTCTCCAGTGCTCTCCCCCAGGCAGCCATATCATCAGCCTTCAAAGTGGTCAGGTGAGGAAAGCATGGTGGAAAAAACTCAGCCCTCTGGTGTCAGAGCATCTAGCAGTATCCAATGCACCAGATAACTACAGATCAGCAAAACTGCTCTGCTAAAGACCCTGGAGACCCAGTGATCATTAGAGGAAAGAGTACTGAGCTAGATGGACCAGTTGTGGGATTTCACATCATAATGCCTAAGATGGAACTACATGGATCCTAGAGAGATGTGCTCTGTTTAGTTATGAGGAACATTCTGCTGAACATTTGGAGAATGGTGATTTTTGCCCTGCTGATGTTGTAAGGGAGCTTGCTACTCTAAGAAGCTTGATGTTACAGCGTTTAAACAATTAGGCCTAAATCCAATTGCTAACCACAACTGAAACAGATCAATGAAATTACTGTAGAATGCAAGTTAGAGATATAAATCTTTGCTGATTTCAGTCTTGCAGATCTTAAAGGCTTTTTCTGCTCTAGATCAGATTTTCCAAGTTGGTGCATTCTTGAATTTCAGATGTATTTATGTTTTTAATTAAATATTTAAAATACTGTATTTAAAACCTTACATTTTGCACAAAGGACTGTATTGTGTAACAATGGGTCTCTTGTAAACCATATTGTGTAGCTTATATTGTATAACTGTGTTGTGTTCTTTTATTGTACAGTATTATCTAACCATACTGTTATAGTATATCATCATCATCATCATCATCATCATCATCATCATCATCATCATCATTTATGTAAAATTGTATGTACATTTTACATACTGTAGTGTGTATTATATGCAAAATACACATTTTGTGCAAAAAGCAGAAAACCCTTTGCTGCTGCAAAAACTGATAAAATCATCTACTAGTACTGTTGCTTTTCTGCAGAAGCAAACAGTGTTGTAGCAGTTTACCATTATTTGATGTGGTGCTTGGCAATGTTGTTATTTTGACATGATTTGGCTTGAAACATTATAGAATCATAGAATCATAGAGTTGGAAGAGACCTCAAGGGCCATCTAGTCCAACCCCCTGCCATGCAGGAACCCCCATCACAGGACTCCCGACAGATGGCCATCCAGCCTCTGCTTAAAAACCTCCAAAGAAGGAGACTCCACCACTCTACGTAGAAGCATATTCCATTTCCAAACAGCTCTAAATGTCATGAAATACTTCCTAATATTTAAATTGAATCTCTTTTCCTATAGTTTTAGACCACTGCCCCACGTCCTAGTCTCTGAAGCCATGGAAAACAAACCAGTCCCTTGTTCAATGTGACATCCTTTCAAATATTTAAACATCACTATCATATCCCCTCTCAGCCTTCTTTTTGTAAGGCTAAACATTCCCAGCTTCCTAAGCCACTCCTCGTAAGACATTTCCTCCAGACCCTCAATCATCCCAGTCGCCGTCCTCTGGACCCGTTCAAGACTGTCAACATCCTTTTTTAACTTGAGGTGCACAGAACTGGCCACAGTACTCCAGATGGGGTCTGACTAGAGCAGAATAGGGTGGCACTATCACTTCCCTTGATCTAGGTACTAGACATGGGCACGACCAGAAAAAATGACTTTTTGAGTTTTTGTTTGTCGGAACAGGTCCGTTTCGGGTTGTTTCCGCTTGTCGCGAAATTTTTCAAAAATTTGTCATTTCCGTTTGTCATTTGTCATTTCCACCGCGATTTAGTGCGATTTGACTTTCCAGAGAATAGGGGCGTCCCGCAATCAGGGCTGGCGCTAGGTGTTTTTGCGCCCTAGGTGGTGGGCGGGGCGGGGGGCGGGGGGAGGGGCGGGTGGGCGGCGGTGGCGGGGGGCATGGGCAGCCGGCGGCCGTGGGCAGGCGAGTGGGCGGGCGGCGGCGCGGGCGGGCGGGCGAGTGGGCAGTTAGCATATCACTTAGGATAGAGGTTCTGTTCTTTGCTTGCACCCCAAATGTGTGTGTGTGCAAGCAAATTGAAGTTGGGAAAATAGAAAATAAATGGTAGTATATAATATATATTTAAAATAAATCCACACCTCCCACTCCCAGTTGAACCTCCCCCTTTATCCAATATCAGAAAAAAATCCTCACAAACTGCCAGAGAAGAAATAAAGAATAAACTGCTATTCCCTTCAGCAGACAAAGCTGCAGGGAATCAAAGAAATTATTTTCTAAATTCAATTTCCTACCTCCCTTCCTAACTTAAATCCTAAAGCCTCCAGCCTCCCTCCTCAATCTCGATCGGATCACACCAGCACCAGCAGCCAGCCCTCCTCCCTCAACCACATCCATACACCCGACTGCGATTTCTGGAAGGTGCCTCGGCTTTTTATGCCCTCTGAGACATCCAGAAGTGTCAGTCAAAAACCTGGCGATGCCATTGGTGGAATGGTTCAAAAAATTTGCATGGTCCCATCCCATGCCCAGCCCAAATGGGCAGGTCTAAAAAAATAAAAAATAAAATAAAATAAAATAAAATCAATACGACGTTTTATTGCTATAAAAAACCCACTGCTGCTACTATAAAAATCCAGGCATTTAAAATAAATAAATTTCACATGTTTCTGTGGTGATTTGGTGTTTTTTTTTACCACGATTTCAAAAGAAAAATTGTGGTCGCCATTTTGGACCCCCCCCCACCTCATGGCATGCAGCGAGACAGACAACGAGGATGACCCCCCCCCCAGCCTGGTGCAAGCAGCCCAGGACAGGAAAAGAGTGGGGGGAAAGGCCGGGGACCCCCCAGAAACCACCCCTCTGGTAGGAGGCAAAGCCTCAGGCAGGCATATTTTTGCCTGCTTTTTTTGGCCGGGAGTCGGGTTTTTTTAAAAAAAACTTTTAACAACTTTTTCTGTGCTTCGCATCGCGCGATCGCTGCGATGCTGGAAACGAGGAACCTGACCAAATTTTTCTTTTTTCGGTTCGAGTTCGAGTTCTGATGGCTTAATTATCGTTACCGTTTCCGTTACGTAATGGAATTGATAACCGAAAACGGAAACGACAATTTCGCTGAGTCATGCCCATGTCTACTAGGTAGTATCATTGCCAGTCAGTGATGAAAGTATCGTTTTTGATCATTGGGTCCCCAGATGTTCTTGGACTAAAACTTCCAGAGGCCTTCATCAGTAACTATGCTGGCCATAATTTCTGGAAATTGTAGTCCTAGAGCATCTGGAGAACTGAAGTTGGGAAGCATCAGGTTAGAATCTAACCATTTAGATGGACAAAATGTAAGGTACAATATTGGGTTACCTGAAACAGAATCAGGTGGCACCTTATGTATATCCCACTGATTCAAGTGCTTTACTGGTGAGGGAATTCCCAGTTATATTCAGGGCTTAATTTATTATTTACTTCTTTGGGTTTAATGCATTTTGTTTGCTGCTAGCTTCTGTTAATTTTTTTTTAAAGTGGTGGGATACAAACTGGCAAGTACATATTTTTGAAAAATGCATAGGTATCCTGCTACTGTCTTCTGGACAGGGTATGAGAACACCCCCAGTGGAACTAAATCTGTGAGTGAAGACTCACTCATGCAAACCCTCATGCAGGTCAGCCAGCACAAAGCCTGCAATGTCAAAGTACAACTGTGCACTTGATACACTGCAGAAAACACAGATAAAGCTGCTGACATGCAGCCTGTCAATACTTCTACCTCTAACTGAGAGTGGTGATCACTTAAATTGCTGTGGCTTATACAAACAAGCTAGGTGCAGTTTGACAGGATTAACACAATAAAACCCAGTACATTTAGAAAGCTGTAAACTTTTCATTTTAACTTGAAATGGCTACAGGATATTGCTGACAAACGATTACAGCCAGTTAAAACTGTGACACTCCAGTTCATGTTCTTTTCCAGTCTCATTTATAGCTTAGATGCCTTTGTGGCAGTTTCTATATAAGTGACATGGTTATATTGCCTTCTGTTAATCAGTGCAGTGCAGTTCAGGAGCTAAAATGGAAGGTGCTTAAATGCCACAGCAACCCAAGGTCAATAGACAAGGCTCAAGGAAGTGTTGATGAGGAGACACAAATTACACACAAATATTTCTAATGCCTTCAGCATTTTTCCATAACACCAAAAGCTGTATTGGCCCCGTTCCCTTCCCTATTCAGGCCTAAATCCTGTCAGCCCCTCACCACAGGCATAAGCGGCAAGCACTATTAATGCAAACAGACAAGCATGCCTGCTATTACCAAATTGCAGATATAGAATAAATATCAGCTAAGGAAAGGGTAATTTCTTTTTGCTCCCACAGTTCATTTCAGTAAATAGCCTAGTACTTCCCCCCCCCCCCCTCTTGAGAGGTCAACTCAACGGCTTTCTAAAATAAATAAATAATGGCATAGAATTTTACCTCACCTGGAATGACCTGATTTTGCCATTACACAAAACCATCCTGAAAAAGCAAACAGAAGCTTATAATTCTTATTTATCTGGTAATTTTATGTCAATTATCTTGCTGGGGATCATCTTTCATTTCTAAAATCTCTCTGGATTTTAAAAACATATTTGTACACCGTGACTTGAGTTAAAATTTCTGGCATTATAAAGCAGATAATGCTGTATATTTTGAAGATTGGGTGGAAATGGTCTACCTTCCCACAAGTTTACTCTATAAAGAGTTGGAAGAAGGAAACGCTGGCTCTTGAGATATGTAATACACACAAGTTCCAGCTAAAGTTTGAAAATATTGATATTTAGACCAGTCCTACTCCAGATGTTCTTGGGCTAATAATCCAAAATTCTGGGTTTGAATCACCATTCAGTCATGGGAGTTCACTGGAAGTGGGAACTGGTAAAACCCTTCCTGAGATATCTCACTCTCATTCAAAGGCCCATTAGAGTAATTATAAGTCACCTTGACAACACATAGCATGGCATGGTTTAAAGGCACTGTCACTAAGTACAAACAATTATCGGTAGAATATGGATACCAGTCCATTATCAACAATTTTTGCATAGTATCATTGTCAGCTTTATATCATACTTTTATCATGTTCCCAAGTCATAAGATAATGCTGCATAATAACAACTTAAATGAACAAACCTTATTAAAATGATGCGTATAATTCAAAAAAGGATGTTCTCCTCTTTTGTTTTGTTCATGAGGCACTACTCTTTCAGGAGCCTAACCAAAAAGAAAGAGATAAAAATAGCTCTCTATAGCTGTGGAGATGTTGGTTTATAATATTCCCTCAAAGCATGACAAATAAATCTGTTGGAAAGCTCACTGCAGTGTAATTGACTCTATGGAGCAGCTGCCGTAAGGGGTATTACTATAAGAAAACAGCTTAGCTTTCTTTTTAAACATTATAAGGAAATAAGTTATCCCTGACATCTCCAAGTCATTCAACAAAAGGTCTCTTTTCCCACCAACATGCTGTGCCTGACATGGAATTAAGATCAGATTTGTAAATGGATCAGACACAGACCATCTTAGAAGCAACCTGTGGAGCAAGATGAAACAGGTGCAGAAAGCTTATTTTTGTCTTTCGAACCAAGGAGAACCTTCACATTTTTTACCATTGTTTTTTTTTCTCCCTTTAAAAAGTCAACTGAGAAAACTAAATGATAACACTGAGAGTGAGTGAATAATTACTAATCTTTTACTAATAGTGGTGTGGGGATGTGTGTTGGGGTAAGAAGTAGGCAAACATTCAATTCATAGCTTTCAATGAGCATGTTTCCTCATCCATTGTAAATTTGTAATGCAGAAGGCAACGTTATTCATATGTATAGTGCATGTTAAGAGATATCCCCTAAAAACTGAATTTGTAGAGCAGCAAGCATCACAGGGTTGTTACAATGCCTCTGGCATACATAGGTACTGTTTAAAGCACCATTCTTACTTTTAAAAAAAGCTTTACTCAGTTTTAAACTGATTGAATTACAAAAAAATCTTCATTCCCCCCCCCCTCCTCATCTCAGAATAGTCAACAACACAACCATGAGTCTAAATTCTTACAATCTCTTAGCATCTTGGTGATCAAGTCCAGGGAATACCTCAAATATACTTAAGAATCATTTCATTTTCAAGATGCAATTAATAGTGCCATTATGCTCTACACTTTTCAGGAATCATATGTGTTTCCTTCATTAACATATATAAATAGAAGTTATATTAATAAGATGTACTTGGTTTGGCTTTCCCATTGTCCATTAAAACACTGCAAGTATTTTGGAAATTCTATGGAACTTTTGAATTGCTAAATCCCAAATGGAATTGATATTTGAAGATCCCATGTATATCCTAGTGCAGTGATGGCGAACCTTTTAGAGACCAAGTGCCCAAACTGCTATTCAAAACCCACTAATTATTCGCAAAGTGCCAATACACCAATTTAACCTGAATACAGGTGGCTGTGAAGGGGCGATGTCGGGTGCCCACAGAAAGGGCTCTGAGTGCCACCATTGGCACCCGTGCCATAGGTTCGCCAACACTGCCCTAGTGGATGGCTGATGAATAACTTGGTTCTGTTTGTTTGTTTGTTTGTTTGTTTGTTTGTTTGTTTGTTTGTTTGTTTGTATATAGACCTTATCCTGAGTCCAGAGTTCTAGAGATTTCAAGTGATGTTCTATATCATGTATGTAGTAATTTTAATGCCTTGATCAAATATGAACTAAGACCAATCAGAAAGGCATTTGAAATGGTGGTGTGTTTGGTAGTTACCTATAGGTCTAATTCCCAACACATTTTAACTTATTTAGTTCTGGTTATTTATTCATTTGAGACCATACAGTTTGAATGTCAGTCCTTTGGATTTTCAGCTGTATCCAGAAATAATCATTCAAATCAGTCATTGTTTTAAAATCTGTCTATTTTATTCATACCTGTTTTATAAAGCTTGTGATTTGGGGAGGGGGTGGATGTAAACATACAGAGTCACGTGATCGAGACATTTCCTTCCAACGGAAACCCTTCCATCTATATAATTACATTTCTATCACATTATCCAAAAAATAGCTCCAAGTAACACCAAATTTGATAGGCGGCATCTTATGAATGTCGAAGATGTTATACAACTAAGATATTCTACACCACTCTCCAGTGTTGATTTAGTAAATTGAGTTTGTAAACATTCCACAGATGTTTTAGACATCCTGGAGAATATCAATTATGTCATTTCAGTTTTCTGTCACAAAGGATGTCTCTGAACTTCTGGTTGTCTATCTTCTTCCAACATAAACACCAACAAACATTTCAACCAAAAGGAAACCTTTAAATTAGTAACACCTCAGGTCCCATGTTATAATGTATTATTCATTGTCTGCTTTAGGATTTTAACAGAAACCATTAATGATATTTCCTGGAAGAGGTAGAACAGTTACAGTATTCCATCCATTTAAATTTTTGTTTGCTCATAATTAATTGTTCATGAAAAAACCCTTTCCCACATGTTCTACCATTCTCATTCAATTGCCCCCCCCCAAAAAAAAGGAAAAATATACTTTTGAAATAAATATTCAGCTAGGAGAAAAGTTTAGAGACATTCTAAACTTCCTCATCCATTGTAATGCAGAACGCATTACATATTGAGCTAAACTTATGGGTGAAGCTCATACTGAATAAATACTTCACACAACGGAGGTGAGAGAGGATAAGTGTACATGTCTTGTCTTTTACTGAACAATTATGTATATGGCAGCTGGCAAGGCTCTCAGTTTCCCCACAATTTCCCACACTTCAGAAAAAGCTCAGAAGACAGCATAAGGGATTCCCCCCACACCCATCCGGGAAGTGTGAGTAACCAATGAAACTGCAGAGTCATGAAGCAATGTGTAAAAGGAAGAAAGTAACAGCACCCTTGGCTGTCATATAATCTTACAGCAAGCTCAAAAATATGAAAAGGAATTCTAAAGGTCCCTAGAAATGATGCAGAAAAATGGAAACATCTTTTCATCGGAAATAAAATTTTGGAGAACTAAAAAACAAATGTTGGCACAACACGAGCTCCACCTGTTTCCTGGATCATAACACAATGCTTGGCTCACTCATACAAGCAAAGAAGCTTTATTATAAGCATCTGTAGGAGAGGCAAAATAAATCCATACAGATCCCTTTCCAAATATAGCAATTGGGAAATACAGGGAGGTGTTGAACCCTAAAGAATGGTTGCTGATGTTGAGCTAAAACCTTCTTGACATGTTTTTTGAGAAGTGTTCTACAATTGGCACGTATTCACTTTGAACTGCTGTGCCTTCAGTAGTTTTCTGAATCTGGGAAAAAAACAAAATAGAGTTTAATTATGCACTGCTAAATTGTTGGTATATATTAATCATGGTGGTTAAATGTGTTTTTATTATTTATTTATTTATTTGATGTATACATCACCCCATTAGTGAACATACTTCTCTGGGGGGGGGGGTTACAAGTTAAATTTAAACCCACCCTACCCCACACACAGAAGCCACAGATGAATATATACATATATACAGATGTAGATGAATACATACAATAATACGGCAATTAAAACAAAAATAAATCATACAAAAAATTAGATAGATAGAGAGAGGGGGGATGGGCATGAAACGGGGGAAAGTTTCATTTCTCACTCTGTTTCGTTTCATTATGAATGAATTTCATTACAAAACAAAATGAAAAACATAATGAATCCCCCCGCCACACCAGTGCTCTCACTGCTGCTGCAGGGGGCTCTGAACATCAAGAGAGAGGTGATAGACTAGAGGCTTTTTTGAATCCCCTATCACAACAGCGCTCTTGCTGGTGTGGTGGCATGATTTTAAAAGTCTCTAGCTTGAATAATTTTAATGTGTCTAACAAAAATGTCCTCTGAATTAACTACGATAAACTAATTCATTGTCCTTCTTTGCTTCTTTTTAATAGTCCCTAAAGGTTTGGGGCACTTTTAATAGCACATTAAATGACCCAAGGTTTTCTCTCCCTTCCCCATTGGTTGTTCCCATCAGCAGAAGGTTCCAGACAACTGCTAGATAGAGGGCATTATGAGAGATGCTAAACAGTGCTGTTCTTGGGTTTACAACAGGCTTGGAACACTAGAGGTTATTGTACTATGATTCACAGAATCCCTCAGACAGCATAGGCAGTGAGCAGTGCTTCTGGTAGTTGTAGTCCAAGAACATCTGGTGCCTCTAAAAGAAGCACCTGTCCTTTTCTTAGTGGAAGGTCAGGTGCAAAAGAAGAGGGTTTTTTCTTTCTTTTAAAAGGGAGGCATGTGGCCAGCATGCCATAAAGGTATTGCATGGTTCACAAAATGCACAGCAGTTGTTCACGGTTGTTTAACACCTTAGATAGGGGGCTAGATTTTAAAATCCTCATCTTCATACTGTGGTTAATAAATGGGTAGCTTAGTAGTTGACGTATGTGGAGTCAAATGCTGGGAGTTCCCTTCCCCACTGTGCCTCCCTGACAGCGTCTGGGCGAGGCCCCTAGCTGCTCAGCAGTTCTAAGATCATTATTATATTATTACAAACCAAGGAATCATATATGGACTCTGGAGTGTTTGTTAATGCTTTTTAACAGGTTAAATTATGCACTCCCCCCTCCCTTTTCAATGCCTTGCCAAACTCAGCTGCATTTCTGTCATCCTTCCCTTCGCTATAACAAGCCTGCCATTGTTTGCTTGGCTTTCCACTTAAATTCTAAATAAAGATCTTTTCTTTTGGGTCCTTCTTACACTGATAGCATTAAGCCACTGCTAAAAGATTGCAAAGTGAATAGAAATATGCCAGTCTGAGCCTTCTAATTCTGCCCCGTTATAATCCGATCTCCTGATTTATGCTGCTTTGGGAGTGCTACTGGAGCCAGAATATCACTGGCTAACCTTCCTATTACTGCTGAGCAATTTCTGCCAGAGAGGAACTATCAATGCATTAAATTTGAATTAGCTGTGGAAAATCATGCAGATGTGTGCACAGCCCAGTATAGGAAGCAAGCAAGTAAGCAAGCAAGGCCATCTACAACACGGCTGAATTGATTTCATGCAGTTTTAAGGCATCACTTGAGCAACCCTTAAATTGCACACATGGTGAAGCTCAACCAGCCTCTTTATTCTTTAAAGCACGCATATACACTCATCAGGCAGATGCAGTATTCAGAACTGCTTTTTTGAGAAACGTGATCACCGAGTGACTGCTGCTGAGTGGGCCATTTAGACTCCAACCTGCTGTAGGCATTGGTGCACATGCTGCAGAAGTGTCACTTAAGACTAATGATTATGAATTATGCAGAGGGGTCACATCCTCTTAGTTACAAGTCATTTCTGCAGTTTCCCTCTAGAGTGGCTAACCTAGTTCCATTTTTATCCTTTTAGCTGGTGGCAACAACTGCTTTGAACGGGTTCTCCCAACTGCATTTATGAATTTGACATTTATTTTTCCACACTTGGATTGTGTGTGAGAGAGGGAGAGTGATTTATTTTATTCTTGTTATTCTTACAAAAGAGTTGTCATGGCAGATTAGAAACCTAATTCCACCTTCAGTCTGGGAAAGCAAGCAGCAAACGGAAGCACAAGAAAATCATGCTGTATGGTATGGCACAGTAGAGAGAAATCTTCCACCTCTGATTAGATATCCTTCTCTCTTTGGCTGCCGTACATGTATGCTGTCTTAAAATGTAAAACAAGGAACAGTTGCCTTCCATAGTTTCTAAACAATAAGCATCTTGTGAGCAGCATATTTCAATGGGAGAGGCGAAAGCTTCAGCTACTGAGTGGTTAAATGGAAATGCCAGCACTGCTGATGGCTCCATGCCTAGGATGCACACCAGATATGGGGAACTAATGCATTTTATGTGATGTGGTTGGGTACTCTGGGAGTGAGGGTGTTTTGTAGTGCCAGTTGACTTGACAGGACAGCCTCACGTCCCTGCCCAAAATCATTGCCAGCAAGCAATGTTTATCAAAGAGCCAAGCAATGAGGAGCATGAAGCACAGCAGAAATCCAACTAGACTATGGAAGATTTCTTGGAAGGATTCCTGTAACACTGTGAAAACAGGCAACAGAATGATAATCCAAAATTGACATTGGTGTGCCTGTAACGATGCATTAGCAAAAAGAAAACATGTTTTTAATGCAGCATATATTCTGTGGCTGGCCCTGAGCAGCCATTTTGGTGCTCACCATGATGATGACTATAGGAGGAAATCATAGGTATATGGTGAACAGAGCAGGACAGCTCTGTCTCTAAGATTTTTGGGAGAAGCCCCTCCAGTCCATAAATCACACAAATCTCACTGGGAAAGAGCTTGTAAACATATCATTGGTTAAAACAGAAAAGACAGTTCCTAGAAGTAAGAGAAGGACCTTCATTCCTAGCTTTGAAAAATATTTTTAAAAGTAACTAGTTTAAGGCTTTTTAAAAGATAAAGCCATTACTTGTTCTCCCTGTGCCCCCTTTTGGACATTAATCATGATCTCATGTGTTATATGACATTTTACATCTTAAATCCTTTTTAAATTGACAGAATGATTCTCTATTGCTTCCAATCAGATCAAAATGCCTCCAAGAGGCAATTTTTACAATAACAAATAAATGCAACTCTTTGTCACAATAGGAATTATAATGACCATAATGATGATGCTGATGTTACCGGTTGACACATTGAAAGAAAGATATTTAGACTTTTATTGCACAGGAAACATAACACATTATTTTTAACTTAGTGTCTTTAGGCCTTGTTCATCTTGCCAGATCTTCCTCTTCTTCCTATTATTTTCCCACAGGTATGGGGTCTGTTATTCAGATCCTGTGATGCAACTTTGCCTGTCAACTGGATCTTCACAACACAGGCCAACAATCATCATGTCCTTATTGACAGTGTCCTGCCATCTCTGTTTTGGTCACCCACATGGCTGTCAGCCATCAGTTTTCAGGTGGTAAGCAGTTTTGACAACAATGGAAGATGCCACTTTGAGGACATGTCCATACCAGGGAAGCTGGCTTTCTCTCAT
Source organism: Phrynocephalus guinanensis (assembly GCA_037367245.1). Classification (NCBI taxonomy): domain Eukaryota; kingdom Metazoa; phylum Chordata; class Lepidosauria; order Squamata; family Agamidae; genus Phrynocephalus; species Phrynocephalus guinanensis. The sequence goes on from CM074738.1 coordinate 55,529,121, forward strand.
CTTCTCTGTAATGGATATATCACACCTAGTTGTAGTATCAAGCAGATAGAGACATACCAAATATTCAATGGAGCACACATATTTCCCTCCTTGGTTGAGGGAGGCAGAAAAGTCAGCAGGAAAACTTAGATCACTGTTAAAAAAGCACAAAATGTTCTAGTAAATGACATGTTAAAATAATAAATTTTGTCCTACTTGAATCTGTCTAGGAGAAAGTTAACAAAAACCTTGTGTTGGTGACTCAGTGAATGATTGATGAAAAAAAAATCTTCTAAACATGGAAGATACTTCAGATAAGGATTTACATGTAATGGGGATCTGGGAGGGATTATATCCTTCATACGCAGAGTCTTTTAGAGGACAATGTTGAACAGGTGGAAATGACAGCTGCAGCCCAATCTCGGGCAGTGAACAGTAAGCTAAAGTACCAGAAGAGCAACACCAGAAACTACACAGGTGGAGAAGACAATGAGAAAACCACACAGTTCAAATATTATCATTGATTTAAATTTCAGGGACCCTTTCATAACAACAACAAAAAAAACATCAACAGAATGGTGGGTTCAGCAATGATGCATTTAAATTCTGCAGTTATCTTTGTTTTTAGTCTGTTACAGAGCTTGGCTTTCCCGAGGTAACGTGTGTTATAGTTCTTCTGTCTTTCATCTGCCTTAAACAAGGATGTTGTGATTTCCTATGCTTATTTTACTTGTGTTACCCATAAAACATAAGGAATCCTGCAAAATGCTACCAGAATAAAACTGTGCTGATATAGTTCTGCTCAGATGATCTTGGAGATCATCTGTCTAAATTAACAGAACATACTGTATGAGGAAGACTGTTGCATGAATAATATGACTGGGTCCTGTTCTAGAACAAAATAACAGAATAATGGTGCCAGTGAGTTGGACTTGAAGGTGCCAGGGGAGGAATCCAAATCAAAGTTGATCTGAGAGATGGTAGTCTAATGTTCTTTTGGATCCCTCCAGTGCAAGCATGTTCAAAACTTCCTGAAGTAATTAGTTCCATTGTCATACTGCTTTTATAAGGTTTTCCTGATATTCAACTGAAATCTTGCTTCCTGTCACTTGAACCTATCATTATACGCCCTGCACTATGGCATGACTGAGAACACATCCTGCTCAGTGAATGGAAGTCCGGGCTTTAACTGCCAGTTCTAGGATATTTTATATACAAAACGTAGGCAAGAGAAGATTTCAGCTTTCACCTCTGGAAGCAATAGTACTGTCCAAGCTCCAATCATGTGCTTCAGTTCTTAATTTGGCCACCATGGAAGACGAATGCTAGTCTAGATAAACCCTGATTCCAATCTTTTAATCTCTTATGTTCTTTAAATATTCCATATCTAAGTAGCTTATGAACATTCTAAGAGCTCATAAATTACAGACATTAGAAGGAGCCATGCAAGCTGAAATAGGAGTGATTATATGAAAAACATCACCCTAATATTAAGGCTTGGTATGGCTGCCACTTTGGCATGTAATCCTCACTTGTCTTGTTCCTACACATAAGAACAAGAACCACAGGGGAAAACATCTTTCAAGAAGGTGACATATTTTATTAGACTTTAGTTTTCACATTTGCAAGAACAATTTTTACACAAACAACTCAAATGGTGCTAAATTATAACACATCAGTCTATTTCAAACAGATTCAGCTCCCTATTGGCTCGTTCAGAAGGTAGTTTACATGAAACCAACAATTTTGCAACCAGTATGATATTGCAAATATTTTTCTATAAAATTGTCAAAATGCTAAAAATACCAAGGTATATTAACTGGACATGTTAGCATTGGAATTTCAAGCACATAACAAAGTAACTACCATGTTTCCCTGAAAATAAGACAGTGTCATATATTAATTTTTGCTCCCAAATATGTGCTAGGTCTTATTTTCAGGGGATGTCTTATTTTTCCATGAATAAAAATATGGTACACATTAATTGTTATCTTATTATGGGGAGGCCTTATTTTCAGGGGATGCCTTATATTTCAGTGTGGGGCAAAACTGTAAGTAGGTCTTATTTTCAGGGGATGTCTTATTTTGGGGGGAACAGGGTAAGTAAACCACTTCTTTGACATTTTATTCGATAACAAAAAGATTCTACTGCTCCCCACCCTCTTACTGAAGGTCTACTACTCTTGCTGGAAAAGTTATCATATCCATCTGCCAGCAAAGCACCAAAGATTGTGCAATTTAAAATTCTACTTTTTGTCACCTTGGTAAAATATCTAGGAGTAATATACCTCAGAGAGACCTTGTTCTTCACAAAGGGCTACATTTATCCTTGGTAAAGCATCTGGTATCCTAAGGATGAACTATTGGGCTGGCGGAAGGAGTGATAAGAAAAGCACAGCCTTACAAAAAGCAGTTCAGGAAGATATTTAGGACCAAAGTGGAGGTATATGCAGAGTATGCAAGGTTACATTCATCAATCCTGCTATGGATTAATCTCATGGTGCTTTGCAGTTGCAGCAAAAGTGGGGGCAATGATTATGGATGATATCCTTCAGTGGCTACAAGAGGTTGTCTTAGGCACTGGGCTTGGCTGAGTCATGCCTCAGCGGCCACATTCAACCCTCATCAGTGCTCCATTTTCACCAATGCCAGGCATGTCCAAATTTCGGCCCTCCAGATGTTTTGGACTGCAACTCCCACAGTCTTTTGTCATTGACAGTCTAAGAGCTTCGAATTCTGGGAGTTGTGATCCAAAACATCAGGAGGGCCGAAGTTTGGACATGCCTCACCAATGCCATCTGAACCTGAGAGGAAAACAAAGCAATTGAAGGGATAGACTGAATGGCTTGAGTAAAGGAAGGAGAAGAACCATTGATGTTCTGTTTCAGGCTGCAAATGATCTTTAGGTGAGTCTAGAGAGGAAGTATTCTGGAGAGATGCAGCTCGGAGATACATCTGGGCAGACAGTGTTATATGAGCAAGGCCTAGAGAAATGAGAAAAGGTCAAATAATTACTAGTACCAAACTGTGTCCCATGAACTCCTACAACACTCGTAACTGCACTTTTGAAAGGTTGTATTTTAACTATTTCTTTCAGGAAGAAGAAGCAGTTGTTGTGAACCATTCATTTTTGCCAAGAAACCTTAATGGTCAGAAGCAACAGTAAGCATTAGCTTTGTCCTGTAGCCACAAAATGTAACATCCCCTGAAGAGGCAGCATCCCCTTTCATGTTGAAGGCTTTTCTCTGAAAAAGCCTTGAGAAGCTATCAATGGAAAGTATATTCATTTAGTACTGAAAATCTCCATTATCTGCCTCATACACATTGCCTCATACACATAAGCACTATTTTGCTATTGTTTCCCCAGCACCTTCTTCCTGAATAACTTAAGTTTCAGCTCTCAGTGTACTAGAGCACTGAAACTGTTGGCTGCAAAGTCAGAAGCTTGGCAGTTTGAATCCCGGGTGCCACCCAGTGTAGTGAGCTCCCATTGTTAACTCCAGCTCCTGCCAACCTAGCAGTTCAAAAGCATGTAAATGCAAGTAGATAAATATGTACCACCATAAAAAGTGGGAGGGTAAACAGTGTTCCATGCGCAGAAATGCATTCAGCCATGCCAGCCACATGGCCATGGACTTGTACAACACTGGCTCTTTGGTTAGAAAGGGAGATGAGTGTTGCCCCTAGAGTCGAACACAACTAACCTGCATGTGCGAGGAGAACCTTTGTTGTTGTGTCATTACAGTCATGACCAACTCTTCATGACCCCACGTCCATGGAGTGTTATTGGCAGGAATACTGGAGTGGTTTGCCATTTCCTACTTCAGGCACCTGGTATTCCCTGGTGGTTGCCCATCCAAGTACTAGCCAGGTCCCACCCTGCTTAGCTTCCGAGATCAGGCGAGATGGGATGTGCTTAGGGCATCCAGGGACCTTTACCTTTACCTTTTTACCCTGGAAACAGCATAAGAGTCCACCCTTAGTCCAGGCTTGGGCCTTCAGGGAATAAGATGGCGCTGACCTGGCAGCAGTGGATGAAACAAAGGCAGAAAGTTAGAAACCTTCACATTAGTAAGTCATGGGGAAAAGGAAATTTCCTACTGCAATGAACATATCTACACTGAAACATTTAAAGCAGCAAAACAAGAATAATGTAGAGAAGCGTCAACTTGGAATCAGATTTGCCAAGTCCTCATATTATATGCAGGGCCGGCGCTAGGGTGTTTTTTTTTTTTTGCACCCTAGGTGAGGGGTGGGGCTGGCGGTGGGCGGGCGGGCGGCGGGCAGGTGGTGGCAGCGGGGGAGGCAGGGCAGCAGGGGGCAGCGGATGATGGGGGACAGCAACGGGCATGGGGGGTGGGCGGTGACGGGCATGGGGGGCGGGCGGCGACAGGCATGGAGGGCTGCGGACGGACGGCGACGGGCGACGGGGGGGATGGATGGCAGTGGCCAGCGGTGGGGCGGCGGCGGGGGCAGCAGGCTGGCCAGTGCCCCCTCTCCATTTTGGCGCCCTAGGCAACTGCCTAGTTCGCCTTAATGGATGCGCCGGCCCTGATTATACGTGTCTGACTCCTATAAAGCTTCACCCCTTTGGGAGCTCATCCGGCAGACCAGAACAACACTTTCTATTCTGAAGCCCTACCACATATGCTACTCCTCACTTTTCCTTATTCTTTCTGTTGTGTCTTTCTGTTGTGTCTAGGGGCAAATCTTACTACCTGAAACACATGTCCAAGTCACAACCATCCATCGGGGAAAATTAATGACTTAGAGAAGTTATTTTCGACAGAAACATTGTCTCCCATATAATAAATTTTACTTGCAAGCCTTGGTTGGTACGTGAGGCACATATCATTTCTAAATCAAATGCTGAAGCATCTGTTATTTAGTCAAAAGTAAGCAGAACATTGCAATTTATACTCATTGCTCAGCACACTGCAGTGAAAATGAAAGGTGATTAAATTTTAGTGCCTTGTCCAACTCTCTAAGAAGTGAATTTGATGACCAGGTTTGATGCAGTGTAATATTTCTCAAGCCACTGTGAATATACATTCCTCTCTTTGCATCTCTCAACCTCCTTGGGTTTCATTTGTGAGAAGAAATGAGAGAATTTTCAACAGGATGGTTTCACCTCCCACATGTTTGCTTTAACACTTGGAGGACAGAAGCCATTAACCAGGAAAAGCTGCCACCCATTTAGACTTTACCCAGATACACATGGCAAAACACCAGTTTTTTCTTGTTTCAATCAATTCCTTCCTCCCCTCCCCTTTACGTTTTAATAATTGCCTGCTCTTCAAGCTGGCTTCCTGCAGCATGCTTGCTAGCAAATATTCATTGGGGTGTCATCTCTGTTTAAAGTCTCATACACACCTATTCATCTGTGTTAAGGGAACAGCAGTATCGGCTCAGATTAAGCTGGCAAGAAAACAGCTACGGTTCCAATTTCCAATGATTCAACTTAGCTGTGGATAACAGGTGAAGATGTTCCATAACTGAGGCAATTAAAGCTTTGTGAGCACTTTTCTGGCTGCCTGTATAATCAGAGCAATGGAATACTATCACTTCTAGTATATGCGGAATAGCCAGGCCCAACGGCTATCAAACCACATTTTTTATCTGCTAGACTGAACAGGCTGCCTGTCAGGGACAGATGCTTAGTACCGTGATTAGAACATAAAGCATTTTGAAAGACTGAATGGATTGAAGTCAATGTACTTTATCTGAACTTACTTACAGACCTTTCCACTCAGATCAAAATCATGTAAACCACCTTTCTCTTTATCTGAATTGAAACACACACACACACACCTTTATGTCTCTTGAAATCCTTCACTTAACACCAATACTGA